>VDFB02000003.1:389055257-389260653 GCA_007258455.2 Sequoia sempervirens
AGATCTAGCTACTTTGCACAATAAATCAATTTTATTGATTTATTAAACCCTCATTTTCTTTCTCAACATGACAAGTCAAACAGCATTTATTGCTCTCCTTCTTGTCCCTCTCAAAAATTTATTGCAAATTTGAATTAAAATTCTCTGGCACTCTTCCCAAATCTTGCACACACATCAACTAATCACATGATGACAAGTGTCCTCAACTCATTGGTTTGTTTTTGATCCCACATTGGTCCCTCTTCAACACTTGGCATTTTGAAAATCTTTAAATAGGTGCATCATCCTCAAGCAAATCCTTCACAATTTCATGCAAGGTTACTCTCTTCATTTGAGATTTGATCTTGTTTATCATCACTCCACCATATCCATTTGCATTTTATCATCTTAGCTTTGATCAAGGATTGGGAAAGGGTCACTAGCACATGTGACACCAATCCAACTATGGAATAGGTAGCTTGCTTTTGTTTTCATAATGTTTTAGTCTTTTTTATCATCATTTGTGGCATTTTGAAAGCATTTGTAATGGATTTCATAGAGGTATTTTGATAGAGTTTGCAAGGCACTAACCCATTGTTTGAAGTTTAGTTTACAGATTTTAAAAGGATACCAAGCAAAGGGTTTAAGGGTAGGGGTGAGAGGGGAGAGAGATAGGAGTGAGTAAGTGAGAGAGAGGGAGTTGAGAGATGGAGAAGGGGTAGGAGAGAGAGAGAGAGAGAGAGAGAGAGAGAGAGAGAGAGAGAGAGAGAGAGAGAGAGAGAGAGTATGAGGGTTAAGGGTAGAGGGTAGATGATAGTAAGGGTAGGGGTGAGAGGGGAGAGAGATAGGAGTGAGTAAGTGAGAGAGAGGGAGTTGAGAGATGGAGAAGGGGTAGGAGAGAGAGAGAGAGAGAGAGAGAGAGAGAGAGAGAGAGAGAGAGAGAGAGAGAGAGAGAGAGGAGTGAATGAGTGAGAGAGAGGGAGTTGAGAGAGGGAGAGGGGGTAGGAGTGAGAGACTAGAGAGAGAGAGAAGATTTCAAACATTCCCTTTGGGTCATTCTAGAGGAAGAAAAATATGTATGTCCCAATCCCAGATCTATGCATTTATCTCACACATGTACATTGTTAGTGTAAGCTTGCAAATGTTTCATATGGTACAAGCAATATCTACTTAAATCCATTAAAGCCTAAAACCAAGGAGATAATATGCCCAATTTGTTTGAGACATATCTTGCAAATTGACTAGGTTGGTATGATTTAGTACTTGCTTAAGATATGAATTTATTCCTCTAATAGAGAATTGATGTGATTTTGATTTGAAGGTTAGGCTAAATTCCCTCTATTTTCTTTCGAAATATACATGTCTATCTCTAAGAAGATTTGTTATGTGCCAAGTAGATGGAATGATTAAAGGAAAGTGATATTGTTAAGATGAGATGATTTAATGATTATGAGGAAACATAGATATGGTAGGTGAATTGTTGACAAAAAGCCACAAGGAAATATGGAGCACAAACAAGGCACACAAAATGTTTGACAGAGACCTCTAGGAAATGAGATCTCAAATTCTATAAACAGATTGATTACCTAAATATGTATATATATCCCTTTTCTTAGATTAGTTCAATCATCTCTTAATCAACTGGGCAGAGAAATATAAACCAATAAGCAGAACTATCTGATCAAGGCTGGTTTTAAGATTCCTTGATTCAAAATAGAAATTGGTTAATATAGTTAGACAGGAAAAGACCAGAGGTCACACCGCTATTGGGAAATTACTCATTTGGTGTGATGGAAACTAACGTAAGATAAATTAACTAACACGGCATTGAAATCAAAGATGAACAACTTTCTTTTGAGCTTTCCTAGAGATGGTATACAATCTAGGGTGAGATCAAACATAGAGGGTCGATTGGAACAGTGGTTCACTATTCGCTTCCCTTAAGTCTTTTAGCTGAGGGAGTTCGAATAGAGACCAAAATTAAACACAAGAGAAGAGTCTTTAAATAGTAATCAACAACTTAATTTGATGAAGAGATTTGAATCCAAAGTTTCAAGAGCATATATTACCAGATTGAACATAAACATGTTAACACCCATAAAATTGTTTCTATCAATCAATTTTGTAATTGTTTGGTCCAATAGGCGATGTTATGGGCTCTATAAAATCAGGGTCATCAAATATGCATTGTAGTTATTTTTAAAAGAGGTATCATAAATATTTGAAACTATTGGTCTATGATTTCCAAACCCTAGAATCCTCTAGAGTTATTTTTTTTTGTTAAATTAGAATGTATCAAATCTGGGCAACCCGCCATCAATATCTCTCACATTCTCAAAGTATATTATTTGACACTAAGGTAAAGAGGGGACAAAAATGATCACATGATAAGCACTCACAGGCTAAAAGGAAACAAAACTTATAAATCTTCAGGTGGATAAAATCATTCACAAAACTATCAAAATGTAACACACTGTTATCAGATGAACAGGGCAGCCATCAAACCAAATAGCTTACAGAGGGAGAAAGACATCCAATCCCCCCTCTCATGAAATCTCATTATTATTATAATCTTGCATGATTTTATTATGATAAAGGAGATTACCATCGAACAAGATCAATTTTCAGGCTAATCTTGAAGAGAGCAATTTACAGATAAATTTTGTGGGGAAAGGCAAGAAATATGAAGTAATGAATATTTAATATTAAACAAGCTATGAGGACCACATTTCTTATATTCTATTCTGAGCGTTGGAGACTTCTAATACCATATAGGTATTACCATTCTAGAGTCTCACATAATGGTGATTGGCATTACTCACATTTTCAAGGAAGGCTAACACATCAACCTGAAATTTACAGATCAAGAAATTTTTTTATTTGCACCCAAGTAATGCACGAGTATGGGAAGTGCTATGTATACAGGGATGGTCTTAGAATTAAATATTTACTACTAGAAAATAATCTTCAAAGAGATGACTGTAAAACTCTCAACAAGCAATAGACTTATAGAATGTTTGATAACGTGTTTTACTCATAAACCAAGACTTTAAATAAAATGTAGTCTCAATAAAATAGAAAACTTATGACATGCACAATGGATTTGAGGTGAAGGTATTATGGAAGATTACCAATTCTTCCTATGAAGTGGAAGCCTTGAGATGGTTGTTAAGAAAATTGGGGTCTGACCTCCTCAGAGCCTCAAACGTGCTACTCCATCAAGATCCTTAACAAAACCCCAAGCAACACCATGCTATTGCCCCGAAGCTATTCTTGCTCTGTTTCCAAGTCAAGAAATTTTACCACCCTATAGAGTACTATTCCATGAATAAAAGGGTGGTACCTTCCTAGGTGCCTCATTGTTTTCATTAACGTCCTTCCATTAGATGCACAAAATGCAATCTTGTTGCTCCCTTAAATATGGCGCAATATAGGAAGATCCAAGAAAGGCATTGCTACGCCATCAATTTCACTGTTATAATCACTCTAAAACCTCAGTGCATGATGTAGGAGCATCCTTGGTTCTTGGAAATCCTACATCAACCAAAAATATTTTCATTTTAGTTTGTTCTTGTTTCAATTCTTGTTCAGCTCAAGTTGGTAGATTCAACATTTCATCATATTTGCTCACCAGACCCTGTGGATCTATGTTTTCATCGTGGACATGTTCATTTTCCTTATTCCAAGATTTGAGCATGATTGGATCTTTTTCCAGAAAGTTATTGCTTCCGGATTTAATGACAGTTTCTTGAACTGGTGCCAGAATAATTTTCTAAACTAACAGCTAGTTTGATTGCTTGTGGATCTTTCCCGTAACTTGCGAATCTTGACGGTGTGATTCAAATTGTTCTGTGGAGTGTCCCTGACCTTAATTATAGGTCCACACTTCATCCTATTCATTCAAAGAGGAGTAATTCAAATTTGAGGCTGACCTATTCATGCACATGTTACATTTTCTTTCATTGGAGATTGTAATGATCTTTGGATGACGAGAAAGATTCTAGATTTGCAGATATGATATAAAACTTGTAATAGATCATTAGGATAGGGGAAGTCTATTAAAATAGATTAAGGTAGATTTTATGTGTAATATTTTTTCTCGTGTTAAGGAACATATAAGAATATTGTATTTTGAACATGTTATATCAGGCTTGTCAGCCGAATCTGTAAGCCCAAATGTTGTCGGCTGATTGTAATCGGGATTTCTGACAATAAGAATGTTTGAATCTACATTTTCCTCCATATTTTGTGTTGCTTCTATTGTGTAGCTCTTGTTGCATGATCTGTATTGTTCTCTTTGAGGACCCTCCTACCGTGGTTGCACTAGATTGGTATCAGAGCGAGATTCATTCTATGAGAGATTGTTAGAATTTGTAGAGTTCTGTTGAAGATTTATTGTGGGGTGGTGGAATGAGGATCTTACCTGCATCTACAGAGGACTTGTGTAAATATGGTGGGAAGAAGAAATGATAGAGGAAATGGAGCACACGAAAATGCAGACCTAGCTATGATGGAGATGTTGAGAGGAATTGTTGCTAGATTGGAAGTAGTTGAAATGGCCTAGAGGAGAGGTCGACTAGTTGATGACGTGAGTGATGAAGAGGTAGAAGAATAGGAAGAAAGGGAAAGAGAAAATCAACCTGGCCTATATCAGGGAGAAGAGAGGTTCATAAGAGCCCTAACTAGGGTAAACACTAGACCACATTTCAATCAACCAAATTATAGAGGTAAGTTGGATTTAGATGAATTGCTTGATTGGATAACAAAGATGGAAAAGTATTTTGATTTTGAAGGTACCACTAAAGACAAGAAGGTGAAATTTTCTTGTACAAAGTTGAAAAGACATGCATCCCTTTAGTGGTAACATTTGCAGACATATAGGAAAAGAAGAGGAAAGGAGAAGATAAAATCATGGGATCAGATAGTGAATAAGTTAAAGACAAAGTTTATGCCTATCGATTATTAGATCAGTTTGTTCTAGAAGTTGTAGAATTTGAAGCAGAAGGAGTTAAGTGTGACGGAGTATGCTGAGGAGTTCTACAAGTTGAATATTAGATCTGGACATTTAGAGGATGAGATCGAGTAAGTAGCCAGATATGTGAATGGCTTGAGACTGCCTGTATAGGATGAGATTAGTTTGATCAAGTTGTAGAGTTTGGAGGAGGCATACCAATGTTCCCTAAAAGCATAAGAGAAGTTGAACAAAAGACATGAGCAGAGACAGAGAAGAAGAGGTGGAAGATTTTAGAGAGGAAGAACTTTTACTGGAGGAGGAAGAGGATCTTTTGTAGATCAGAATAAAGATAAGGAAGTCGGTAAGAATGATAATCCATACCGTAGACATGATGGAAACTCTTACTGGAGAGGAGGACATGGTGGTTACCAAATTGAGGGTTATAGAAAAGATGATAGAGGATAGGAGAAAAGAGTATTCAGGGGAACTTGTTTTAAGTGTGGTGGAGAAGGACATAGAGAATTTGAATGTAATCAGGGAGAGACAAGCAGAAAGATAGAGAACAATAGTAGAACAACCTTTGTTGAGGAAGATCATTTCAGATCATCTAATAAACTGAAAGACGGAGAAGTGTTGGTAAACATAAGTGTATTGTGTCAAAGTGAGTTGGAGCAGGAACCGTTGTTGAGAAAGAATTTGTTTCAAACCAGATGCAAGGCAGCTAGTAAATGTTGCAGAGTGATTATTGACAATGGAAGCTCTGAGACACTGGTTTCTGAAGAAATGATGACCAAAATGAAGTTGGAAAGATTGAAACACCCAAAGACCTATCAGATAGCATGGATTCAAGATGAGCATAAGATACTGGTAAGTGAATAATGTTTGGTGAAATTAAATATAGGAAATTATCATGATGAAGTTTTGTGTGATATCATGGATGTATGCCATGTTTTGTTGGGAAGACCTTGGTAATATGATAGACAGGCTATTCATGATGGAAATAACACATATACCATTGTTGTTGATGGGGTGAAGCAAAATTTGTTTCCATTGGAGGATGTTCCTAAAGTTGAGGTTTGTACGAGTGTTAGAATTTGTTTGGTTGATGGAAGGAGATTTTTGGATGGGCTGAGACATGAGAACATGTGCTATGCCTTGGTTCCTAAGAAGGTTGAAGAATTGAAGCATGTAGAAGAGCAACTGAAAGAGATAAAGGAGTTGCTGGAAAAATATGAGGAGATCATTTTGGATAATGTACCTGATGGATTACCACTTGTGAGGAGTATTAGTCATTGCATGGATCTGATTCCTAGAGCTAGTTTTCCTAATAAAGCATCACACTAGATGACACCTACAAAGAATGAAGATTTGAATAGAAAAGTGCAAGAATTGTTGAGGAAGGGTTTGATTAGAGAAAGATTAAGTCCTTGTCTAGTACTTGTTGTGCTAGCACCTAAGAAAGATGGAGAATGGAGGATGTGTACAGACTCTAGAACCATAAACAAGATCATAGTGAAGTATAGATTTCCTTTGCCCTGGATGGATGACATTATGGATTGTTTGAGTGGAGCTAAATACTTTACAAAGATAGATTTGAAGAGTGGATATCATTAGATCAGGATTAGAGAAGGCGATGAGTGGAAGACAACATTCAAGACAAATGAAAGATTGTATGAGTGGTTGGTGATGCCTTTTGGACTCACAAATGCATTGAGTACTTTCATGAGGCTGATGAATGAGGTATTGAAAAATTCTTGGGTAAGTTTGTGATTGTTTATTTGGATGACATCCTGGTTTTCAGTAAGACTAGAGAAGAACATTGGTTGCATATAAGACAAGTTTTTTAGAGGTTGAGAGAAGAAAAGTTCTTGATAAACATTAAGAAGTGTAGTTTCATGAAGGAATAATTGGTATATCTGGGATTTGTGATATATGTGGATGGATTGAGGATGGATCTTGAGAAGGTAAGAGCAATTTTTGAATGGCCTACATTAGAAAGCATTGGAGCTCGGTAAGATCATTTCATGGATTGGCTAGTTTCTACCAAAAGTTCATTAGGAATTTTAGTTATATTTGTAGTCCTATGACAGAAACAATGAGAGGGGATAAAAAAGATTTTAGGTGGACATTTGGAGCATTCTTGAGTTTTGAGTTGTTGAAGCAGAAGGTGACTCAGCAACTTGTGTTGGCTTTACCAGACTTTAGTAAGGTATTTCAGGTAGACTATGATGCAAGTGGAAATACAATTGGAGAAGTATTAAGTCAAGAAGGGAGACCAATAGCTTATTTTAGTGAGAAATTGAATGATGCTAGAAGATGGTATTCAGTATATGACCAGGATTTTTATGCCATAGTTCAAGCCTTGAAGAAGTGGAGACATTATTTGTTGCCTAAGGAGTTTGTGTTGTATACTGATCATCAAGCATTGCAGTATTTGAATAGTCAGGGTAAGTTGAATCAGAGACACATGAGGTGGGTGGAATTCTTGCAGAGTTATACTTTTGTTTTGAAACATAGGAGTGGAAAGTCAAATAGAGTGGTTGATGTTTTGAGTAGAAGAAGGAATTTACTGGAAAAGATGAGAGTGGAGGTATTAGGCTTTGATGAATTGAAGAACTTGTATGAGGAAGACCCAGATTTTGTAGAACCTTGGAGAGTTTGTAAAGAACTAGTCTTGGAGGATAGGAGTCAGTGGTTTGATTATTTCTTTCAGGAGGATATGTTGTTCAGAGGGAATCCATTGTGTATACCTCAGAGTTCAATGAGGGATAACTTGGTGAGAGAAAAACATAGTGGAGGATTGTCAGGACACTTTAGAGTTGATAAGATAGTAGCATTGGTAAGTGAGAATTACTTTTGGCCACATATTCATAATGATTTTAGGAAATTTGTGTAGAGTTGTAGAGTTTGTCAAGTTGCAAAAGGGAGTAGTCAAAATGTTGGATTGTATAAGCCTTTGACAGTTCCAGAGAGACCTTGGGAAGATATCAGCATGGATTTTATACTTGGTTTGCCAAAAACACAGAGAGCTAATGATTCTATATTTGTGGTAGTGGATAGATTCTCTAAAATGGCACATTTCATACCTTGTAAGAAGACAACAGATGCAGTACATGTAGTAGACTTGTTTTTCAAAGAAGTATTTAGATTGCATGGATTACCTAGGAGTATTATTTTAGACAGAGATACAAAGTTTGTTGGTTACTTTTGGAGGACACTTTGGAAGAAGTTAAAGACAGATTTAAAGTTCAGGTTAATTTTTCACCCACAAACTGATGGATAAATAGAGGTAGTAAACAAGAGTTTGGGGAATTTGCTGAGATGTTTGGTTGGAGAAAAGACCGGAAGTTGGGATTTAATCCTTGCACAGGCAGAGTTTGCATACAATAATTCAGTGAACAGGAGTACTCGAAAAAAAACCTTTTGAGATTGTTATTGGAGTTCATCCTAGAGGTATATCAGAGTTGTGAGATATCAGTAAGGAAGATAAAGGGAGTGTAGAAGCAGAGGAATTTGTAGAACACATGAAGAAAGTGCATATCCAAGTGAAGCAACAATTGGAAGATATGAACTGGAAGTATAAGGTGCAAGCAAATGAAAAGAGGAGACATAAGGAGATGGAAGTTGGTGATGAAATAATGGTGTATTTGAGGAAAGAAATATTTCTAGTTGGCACATACAATAAGCTCAAGATGAGAAAGTTTGGACCCTGTAATATTTTGAAGAAATTTGATTTAGGAAATGCATATGAGGTAGAGTTACCAGATGGCATGGGTATATCACCTATATTCAACATTGCAAATCTACATCAGTACCATGAAGCAAAATTCAATGAAGATAATAAAGCAAAATTGGAGAATCAGCTTCCTAAACAACAACTAGATGAGATATAAGAAATTTTGGATAGCAGAGATGGCAGGAAATCACGTGGAAGATAATACAAAGAATATCTTGTGAAGTGGAAAGGCAGACCAATGGAGGATTCTTCTTGGATTTCTTAGGCTGAGGTAGACCGTATTGGTTTCCCTTTAGCCCCAACAAAGTGAGGGACTCACTTTTCAATCAACCCCGGATGTCTAATGTAGGAACATCCTTGGTTCTTGGCAATCCTGCATCAACCAAAAATATTTTCATTTCAATTTTTTCTTGTTTCAGTTCTTGTTTAGTTCAAGTTGGAAGATTCAATATTTCATCATATTTTCTCACTAGACCCTGTGGATCTATGTTTTCATCATGGACATGTTCATTTTCCTTATTCCAAGATTTGAGTGATTGGATCTTTTTCCGGTAAGTTATCGCTTCTGGATTTAATTGTAGTTTCTTGAACTGACACTAGAATAATTTTCTAAACTAACGGATAGTTTGATCACTTGTGGATCTTTCTCGTAACTTGTGGATCTTGACCGCGTGATTCGAATTGTTGTGTGGAGTGTCCTGAACATTAATTATAGTCCACACTTCATCCTATACATTCATTGAGGAGTAATTCAAATTTGAGGTTGACCTATTCATGCACACATTACATTTTCTTTCATTGGAGATTGTAACGATCTTTGGCCAAGGAGGAAGATTCTAGATCTACGGATATGATATCAAGCTTGTAATAGATCATTAGGATAGGGGAAGTTGATTAAAACAAATTAAGGTAGATTTTATGTGTAATATTTTTGCTTGTGTTAAGGAACATATAAGAATATTATATTTTGAACATGTTGTATCATGCCTGTGAGCCAAATCTATAAGCCCAGATGTTGTCGGCTGATTGTAATCAAGATCTATGACAATAAGAATGTTTGAATCTTCATTTGCCTCCATATTTTGTGTTGCTTCTATTGTGTAGCTCTTGTTGCACGGTCTAGATTGTTCTCTTTGAGAACCCTCCTATTGGATCGCTGCACTAGTGCATGTCCTCTTTTTTCTTCTTCCATTTCTCCCCGCAAAGACCCCATGAAAGATTCCCAAAGGCAAAAGCATTTCTAGGAAGAAGGATTTTGATTCAGAAAGAAACAATAATCTAAAACCAATGTCCTCCGAAATTATTGAACTAAAACCTATTAAAAAATCCCCTGTCAACTCTTTCTTTCTTTAGAAAATAACTAATTTTTAAATAACTGATTGCAGTTGCATGTTACTGCATGCAAAACCTTCCATTTATTAGCATTAAATTTATAACCCGAAACAATATTCTATTTATTCTCCAATTTATTACCCTTTATTAATTATAACATTGCATTATAATATATTATTATATTATTATCTATTTATTTTATTTTATTATTTGTGTCATATTTAATTTATTATATTATTTCATTAAGTTCTTAATTTATCATATACCATGGCTTTAATAAATATATTTATATTAATTGACAAAGTGTCCTTTCAACCTAATAATTTATTTTAATGCAACAAATAATCTCCAAGTATCAATCAAACAATTTTAAATCAAATAAACTAATTACCAAATAATACGTGATCATAAAGCAAGGTCGAAAGCAAGACCACAAACAATACTGACCAACCAAACTAACAATACTAATAGGGTGAATCACAGAGGGGTGCTATAGTAAGTGTTGATTTATTATAAGTAAGTTTGAATTAAGGCACGAGGTGTGTATGTTGAGCTGAAAAGTTATGTTTTTTTTTGGTACATCCAATTAGGTTGGCATAATTGATGTTATAGGTGTTTACGAATGTGATGGGTATATATGTAAGTTAATTTTAGTGTTGTAGTGTGTGAGTACAAGTATTTTTGACATAAATTGTGTGAAAGTGATGTGAATGTAGAGCAGAGCAGAGTGATATGAAGTGTGTTGAATCTATATATTGAGCTTCAATGAAATTGTAGTCCAGTATGTTGTACATGCATTTTTAATAGTTCATTTTGGTTGTGTGCCACCCCTCTCTTCTATCTTTTCTTCTTTCTATGGGAAGTGAGTCCACTAGGACAATGAGTCTACCTGCAATGAGCATTTCTATAATAGCTTATAGTCAGTTATAATAGATATTGTGAGCTAATCCTCATCGTGGTTTTTCCCTTTTTGGGTTTTCCACATTAAAAATCAAGTGTTCATGTGTTATGAGGTTTTGATGGATGTTTTCATGCTTTCCTTTCTTACAGAAACTTGAATATGCTACGTGGAATGAATGTTTAAATGTTTAAGTGGTTTCAAAGAATATTGATTCACCCCCCTCTCATTATTTTGGGTGTTCAACAATTGATATCAGAGCTTGGTTCCTTGGAAGAAACTTAACCACTTGGGGAAGATCTTGGAGGTTGAACACATGGCTCTTAGAAGATATCCTACTCCTCTGGAAGAAAATCCTACTATTGGATTCATAGAAGAATATTGCATGGTTGACATGAATGGAGAACTCAGAATAGCCCTTGAAGATCTGGAAAGGACTAAAAGTGAGAACAAAGATCTAAAAGAAAATGTTAAAGAAGCAGACGAATGCATCAAAAAGTTGAGAGAGAAAATCAAAAAAATTAGAGAAAGACATAAGGAGGTTAATGAGCATCTAAAGAAAGCAAATGAGACAATTATCAGTCTGAAAGTTGAAGAAGCAAAAAGAGTTGAAGAATGTTTGAATGCTAAGATGAAAATAAAATTTGAAGAATTCTCAAAACTTGAAGAAGTTGTGACCTTGAGATTAGATCTAGAAAAGCAAAGAGTCATGAAGAAAAATTCAAGATGAGTTATACAAAGCTTGATGAAATTATTTTAAACCAAAAAGAATCTAAAGACAAAGAAGGATTAGGGTTTGAGAAAGGTGAAATCTCAAAGATAGATCAAACTCCAAATTAGCATAAAAAGAAGAACAATGAACAAGAGAAGATTGAGGACAATAAGAGTAATGGCAAAGTAGGTCCAAAATCAAAGGAAAGACTTCAAAAGACCACCTATCAGACAACCAAATGCACAAAGGTACTCATCTTTTAATGGTTTTTGTTATTCCTGCAATAAATTTGGACATAAGGCTATGGAATGTAGAAGCAGAATGAATCAAAATGCTCAATATTTTTTTGGTCATTTCTTTACATGTGAAAGATTCTATTGTAAGGCTAGTGACTGAAGAACTTAAATGATCAATGGCTATAACAATGGTATGAGCTTTCAATCTTTCAATGGGTATTGTTATGCATGTAGTGGATTTGGGCATAAAACTAATCAATGTAGATCCAAAATGGGTGGAAGTAAGCTTGTTCAAAATTTTATCATATGTTACAATTGCAATAGACCAGGACACATTTCCAAATTTTGTAGAAGTAAGAATGTGAAGAACAATTCAGTAAAGAAGAATGATCCGGTGAAAAAGGTTGATCTAGTAAAAATGAAGAAAGAGATGGACAAGATTTGGAGAAAGAAGGAAGAAAATGAGACTAAGCCCGAGTCTGTACTAACATCTAGTGTAGATGTTTCCTCCATAAACTAAGAAGAAAGCTTTGGCTTAGGGGGAGCACTAACAAAATATTTTTTATCTCCTACAAGAGAAATGGTGTTGATGCTTCAACACGTGGATATGAGGTATAGGTTGACATGGTTAACCTATTGGTGGAAGAGCCGATGGAAAATGTTGAGATGCAAAAGTTTGTGGAGCATTTGAAGTTGACTATGCACATAGTTAGGGTTTTTACTAGCTTTTTAAATTATGTATTCAATTCAAACTAGGTCAGTGTAAAATTTTTATAAGTGATTACATACACAATCTAAGTCATTTTAAAATGATAATTTGAGGAGAGAAAAGAAGTGAGGGAGTGAAGTGAAGTGTTTTCAAAGAATTTCATAAGTTCTTGCATGCAAAACCCTAACTGGAAGGTGAAGAAAGGTATTTACAGTTCCATCTTGGCCTGAGTTTTCATAAGTGTTGAAAATGTATACACCACAAGTAGTTGAGGTAGTGCATTGTCCCAAACCTAAATTCAAATGGAATCCTAAAAAATCCTTGGTGGGTGATTTAAATGATGCATTTTCACACATCCCACATGGTGTTCTACACATAGAAGATGTAAGGGTATACATTCATGTGAATTTGGAAGAATATGATCATGGTAAATCGAGTGATATGTGGATTAATGAACTCATTGGAGACAACTTCGAAATGAAAAATAATTTGAGAGCTTGGCAGAGAAGAAGCTTGATGTGTGGCACTATTTTCGTAACTTTTTCTATGATGATGCATGGGTAAGGTTCACCCTAAGCAGAATCCACAATAATTTATCTAGCTTGATATACCTCACATGATCAACAAAGAGGTTGTTACAAGTTTGTGTTTAATCATACGGGCTCCAGTGCTTAAGTCCATGAAGAATGAGGTTGTTATGGAATTAACTAGTGCAAAGTATGATAAGAGATCCTTGACAATCAAGGATATTATGAATCCAATAGATAAGTATGCCTCAATGGTGATTGAATATAAATTATACTTCACTAACAAGGAGAGATCCATATCAACAACTGTAATTAATACAACAAATGAGATGGTTGTGAAGGGTGCAGATTGTGATTTGTGCAAGTTTTTGAGGGCACAATTGATTGAAAACTTGCAAAAGACTAAGGGCACAAAGTATGCTTTCAAATTTGGTACTTTGATCATCTATTTAATATTGTTTTACTTCTTGAATGAGGTTCCTCAAACAAAGAATATAGTTTGGTTGAAGGATAGACCAGTAGCACATGAAATTAGAGACCACCTAAGGAGGTTAGGTGATTTGGAGACACAAGAAGAAACATTATGGGTGTTTTCAAATACCTTTTAGAAGAACATGCAAACTAGAGAAAGGATTCCCCAGAGCATGGTAGAAAATTAAAAGAATGACATCACATTCTTGGTGACAAAAGATAGTTGCATCATATAGTTTGTTGATCCTAGGACTATTTGGATCCTTGAGATGGGATTTGAGATTATAGAGGAAGAAATCATCGGCTTAGTAGAATTCATGCTGAGCAAACCTAGAGACACCTCTGAGGAGAGGTATGACACCTATGAGGAGAATCCCATGGAGGTTCATATGGATCAAAGGAAAAAAATATCAAAAATAGTTGAGTAGATGACTACACAAGTTGTGGAGGTAATGGGCCTCACAAAGGAGCAAGTAGAGAAGGCTAAAGCCATGTTTGGCTTACCTGAAGGAACATATAGTAGAAGAAGGTTTGGTAGAATAGATAGCACCCCTTTGATTTCCCCCAAGTCCTCTGAGACCATGCCATCATCCAGTGGAATGAAGAGAAAGGAGACAAGTACTCCAAAAAAATAAACAAGTGCCCCTGTAAAAGAAAAGTCTACTTTGGCTAAGCAAAAAAGTGTGCCTATAAAGGAAAAGGCACCCCTGAGAAAGCAACAAGGAGCTCTTAAATGGAGAAGAATAAAGATAAAATCAACAAGAGAGACATACTTAGGAGTGAATGTTGATGATGATGAAGAAGAAGAAGGACCAAAATTGGTCTGGAAAAGGAAATTTGAAGCTTCACAAGGAGAAGCAAGTGCAAAGAAAGTAAGAACTGACATTGTGGATATAGATGATGAAGCTAAAGTAGAAAAGGAAAAAAAAGCCTTTATGATTCACATGAGAGAAAAGAAAATAGAGTCCGAAAAAGAGAAGAAATCACTAGAAGACAAGAAAAAGAAGAAGAGGGCTCTAATAAGCAAGAATAGCCCTATGAAGTTAGATGCTTTGTTTAATGGGATTATGGAGCATGAAATGTTAGAAGAGACTATTGCATTGTATACCAATGTAGATGACGTTGAGAAGGTAACAATAGAAGAAGTAATTGTCAAATATATAGTTGCATTTGAGATCAACATGAAAAACCATAGTGTCGGAAAAAGTATCCCTTTTTCCACCCTTAATTCGAGAATAATTAATAATAAAATGAGCCTAATGTTGCCTTAATTTAGTGTTGTGATTTTTTTTTCATATTCACATTAAGTTTAGGGACCTTTTTAATAAAATGGACTTAATTGTGCCTTATTTAGGGTGTTGTAAAGTGCACCTTTACACTTTTACACTAATCTAGGGCTTTATTAATTAATTGAGGTTAATTTTCCTTAATTATCCCCTTTAATTCAAATACAAGCCTAATTAATTGCAAATTCTGAGGGATAAAACCTAACATTCATAAATGTCATTTCACAACAATTAACTTTGGAAGATGTGTGTCCTAGGTAGGCGACCTAGGACCCATTTGCCACATGGCGAATGGGTCCTCACTTAGTCCTAGGACCCTATTTTTACATGAACTTTCACCTTTTTTGATGTGTGTCCTACGTAAGTGGACTAGGACCCATTCACCACATGGCAAGTGGGTCCTCACTTAGACCTAGGACCCATTCAACACATGGCGAATGTATCCTCACTTAGACCTAGGACCCATTCACCACATGGTGAATCAATCCTCACGTAGACCTAGGACCCTTCTTTGAAATATGTTTTTGGCAATATTTTAATGATTTGAAATCCATAATTCAATGTTGGCTTGTGATATTTGAATTTCAAGAATTAAAGATATGTATAAATACAAGGTTATTTCACTATGTTTCATAACTAAGATCTAAGCTTTCAAGTGTTCAAGTCCTAATAGAAAATTTATGAGATCAAGAGCATTCAAGAGCACTTTCAAGGCATTCAAGGGTAGATTATTGAAGATTATTGCAGCAATCAAGATTCCAATTGTCATGTCAAAGATGTATTGCATCATGCATGTTGTTTGAGCTAATGTGTTGATGTAGAATTCAAGATCAATTCAAGCATATTCAAAGGCATTCTTCTAATCAAGTTCATGATCAAGATCTACATTCATTGAGGTCACTTCATGCTAGTTTATAGATTTATCACAAAATCTCAAAATCCAAAATACAATTGCAAAATCTCAAAATCCTAAAAATATTTGCAAAATCATTAAAATCCAAAACATTAAAAAATATTATAAAGTTCAAAATCCAAAAAAATCAAAAATATTGTAAAGTTCAAAATCCAAAAATATTCAAAATCTTGTAAAGTTGAAAATTCAAAAACATTCAAAATCTCATATAGTTCAAAAATCCAAAAAATATTCAAAACATTGACAAAACCCTAAAAACATACAAATCATATCAAAACCCCTAAACGGGTCTAAAAAGTCAAAAATTTAAAAACACCTTGTCGAACTACATTGTCTCTAAGCTTGAACATAGGCAAGGCCATCATCAATGATCCCTTGAGGCATTAGGTTAGTCTTTAGGAGTCCATCATAATAAACTAACAATCCATCAATGTTCATATGTCATCAATAAACAATTACTGGTAAAGAGTCAATTGAACTATATCGTTTTTGCATGCATAACATAGGCAAGGCCATCACTGATGAGCCACCAAGGTGATAGTTCAGTTTCCCCTTAGGTCTTGGTCTAATCTCAGAAAACACAAAAACATTTGGAAAAACTTGAAACCAAAACATTTGTAAAATGATCAAAAAATTCTAAATAACCTCAATTAGCCTGAAAAACCTAGACATTCACATACACCCAAAAACATTCAAAACAACCTCAAAAAAAATTGCATAATGTCAAAAACATTGAAATATTCTAAAAAGTCCAAAACCACCCGTCTCATCTCGCTTTCACCCACAATAAAATTTCATCCATAATAAATTGATCATGATTTTCAACCTATGGTAAAACAAGTAGAAACAAGTGTGGCAATTTGTGAAGTGTGAACTTAAAAGTAAAAATCCTAAAGTCTGGATCATGAGTAAACATGTCAACCAAAACTTATATCAATGACCTTTCAAACAACCTATCAAACCCATCGGCATCCACTAACATGTCCTAGGATACATCTTTCCTACAATGGGCATCATCATTGGCAATCATTTTGGATACTTATCATCTGAACACATCACACCTTTAGCAAGAGATATGAATAACATTGATTGTTTTTTCATTTTGATCTTTTCTTATGATTTATCTTATTGGTCCATTCTGATGACCTCTTGATGATGTCTATCAAAATGATTTGGAGAGAAAAGAATGGGGCATTGATCATTGCTTTCATTTATTGTGCTTGTTGGATGTTCTTGTAATACAGCCTCAGAAAATACTTGCCTTGTGTGTACAAGGATCTGGTCTCAAGTGAAACAATGGTTAGGACATATTAGGTTCTTCATACCTTTTGTGTGCTAGTCTCATTACTTTGATGGCTTATTGTTTCACATGGTCAAAAAAGGTTTATGTATGTCAGGTATGAATAAGGATACTCCTATCTATTTGTAGAGTCAAAGTCGATAACATTAGATACAAAACCATGCTGGTTATCAATACCTTGATGCATCATGTCTATTTGCTATATCAAAAATAAGGAATGATATGATGAATTTATCCCAATCCTAGAAGCAAGAAAATCATCTCTCTCATCACCATATCTAATAAAGTATTGAATAATTGAATAGGCTTGTTGGACTTCTGAATCAACCTCAAAAACAATGGTTAATCAATATCCATCCCATTCTTCTACTTTTATCTCATTCTCATTCTATCTTATTCTTTTATCTTTACTAAAATTTATATCCAAGTATTGAATTTGTGCGATATATCAAAATATACATGAGGTTACCCATGATTGATGGTTGTCTATACATCATAAAATTTGTCTACATCAAACATCTGAGTGTAGACACTAAATTTTTTTCCCAAGCTTGTGATTTCTAAATTCTTCATCATTTCCTCTTTTGTTTTTGATAATTAAATAATTTTAATTATTTAATTATTTTCTAAAGTCATAATTCTTCTATTAATTAATTCATATTTTAATCTTTATTCCTCCTTGATTAATTAGATAAATTTTATTTATTTAATTATGTTACTAATTAAGTCCTCTTCTTTCTAAAATTAAATAAATTCTTATTTATTTAATTTTTGTCCATTTTCCACTATAATTAAATAATTATTTTAATTATTTAATTATTCATTAGCCTCTTCTCTCATAAATTAAATAAATTTTATTTATTTAATTTGGTCCACTCTCTTGAATTTTGAATTAAATAATGATTTAATTCAAAATGATTCCCTTTGTCACATTCCTCTATAATTAAATAATTATTTTAATTATTTAATTATTCATTGGCCACCTAGATTAAATAATTTTTATTATTTAATTTCTCCTATCACCTCTTTATTCGTGTTAATCTTATCTTTCACATCAAATCTTATCTCTTGATATCTCATTTAATCATAGCCCTTCATAGAATTATCTCATAATTCAATCTTAGCCATTCATTTCTTGTCATTGCCCTAATTTTGACCTAACCCTATTTCATACTACAACTTTCAATCTTGGCCATTGATTAAGACATCTTATTGACATCCAATCTCAACTGTCAATCCAAATCAGACCTTTCCTATAAACAAACTATCTCATAAGCTATTTGGTGGGTTGATTCTTCAAGTGTCCTTATGCTATCAAAATCATTCTTGTTTTCATCCATTTCTATCTTTTGTCATTCATCCACACATATTATGCAAGTACATGATGTTAGTGTTAGACAACAATCTTCAATATTTTGCTAGTCACTTGTCATAGGCTTATTATTGCACACTCCAATCTGAGGGAAATTATCATATTCAAGCAAAATGGAGAAGAGCAATGGAGGTGAATCAATGGTAGCATGAAGATTTGGTAATATTGTTTTATGCTTTATGTCTTTATGCTCATTTGTGCTTCATTGTTTATTAGGGTTTGATTTATATGCTTTATTGCATTCACCATAATGTTTTTTACCCTGATTACATTGGTGAACCTAACATATTTTGATAAATTTTGAGAAATTTTAGAGTTGGATTCTTTTTGTTGGAGGTTTTGCATCATTTTGGGGCAAAACCCTATTTTTCAAAGATTCAACCATAACTTTCAAACGGTTATATATCTTTTCACAAAATTTTTTCTACAAGTTGAGGACAATATCAAGAGATTTCATTCCAAAAATTAAAAATTTTAGAGTTGTTTTTGATTTTTTATAATTTTTTTATAATTTTTTATGAAAAATCAATTTTGAGAGAAAATTGTCGATTTTTTCAGATTTCTTTACATTTATGGAAATATCTCTGAATTTTAATAGGGGTCTATTCTTTATGTCTAAAATTTGGATGAAAAAATATTAGTCAAAAAATAGATCTTTTAAAATTAGGGTTTTACAAAGATTTGCTTATATCTCATAAATAGTTGCAAATATTGTCACAAAAAAATTTCTACAGATTTGGGATGATATCGGAAACCTTCATTCCAAAAATCAGAAATTTGAAATCTGTATTGAATTTTTTATAATTTGTTTATGATTTTTCATAAGAAAATAATTTCAAGTGCAAAACAACAAATTTTTCATATTTCTTTACATTTTTGGAAATCTCTTGAAATTTCAGTAAAGGTATATTCTCTGTATTTTTATTTTTACTGTAAAAAACATTGCCAAAAATCAGATTTGTTTGGAATAGCTAACCCTCTAATATTAGTGATCAATTATCTTGTTAGGGTTTTGGATTTGTTGTTGATTTTATGAATGTGCAGAAAATAAACACTTCAAAGGACACATTAGATCAAGTGGACAAAAAATTGGAGCTAAAGAAAGTCCAGGTACACACATTCCATCTTTCATTTCTAATCATTGCTTGTCAACACACTTCAATGTGGGGCTTAAAATGAACATCTTGTTTGCAATCACACTTTGGAATTGGGCTTAAAAAGAACCATTGTCTTCCATCACACATTTTGAATTTGGGTTAAAAAGAACAAGTTCCTAAATTGTTTTACACACATTTCATTTTTAAAGGGAAATTAACAACTGCAAGTGTGAATCAAGTGTGTGTGTCCTCCAAAACACCTCACTTGGTTTTGTTTTGTCATACCCTTCTTAGGAGACCTACTTGGAGCACACACCCCTCCAAGGGATGACCTCAATCGAGTGTGAATCTAAAGACACGCTCCTTTGGGAGTTGAAATCTTGTCACTCTGGGCTATGCCCCAAATAACTTTATACCTTTGGGAAGTGAAGGTGAAGGGTGGGTTACACCTTTCTCTTGGCTTATTAGCAAGATTTCACTTTCAAATTATACCTAGTCAACCTTGTGCAAACTAGCTTGAGACCTAATTGGCCATACCACACTTGACTAGTCATATGGCTTGTTGTTGTGTATTCAAGTGTTTGCTTAATCATAACATTTAATCTTGAAAGACAAATTTATCATTGTGCTTGGTGTGTGTGTTCATGCATTTACATGTGAGATCTTATGTTTGATATTTCCCAAGTCAAACTTCCAATAAACACTTGCCACATCATATCCTAATCAACATCATCTCTTTAATCCAATCAACATCATTTACACCATGCCAACATTAGAAGACCTAGTACACCAATTCCAAAACCTCCTTCAATCACTTTATCAAGCACCCCAACCCTTAGACCAAAAAATTATAAACAAGCTCCAAGACCTCATCCAACAATTTCAACTTCATACAAACCAATCACCTCAAATGCAACACCTCCTAGCTCAATCCAATCAATTCATTGCCACTTGTCAAATCCAACAACCACAACATCATCCCCTGTCCATTCATTATCAACCAATGACATCTCAGCCTTATGTGCCATCCCCTTCCACCCCATATCAACCTCATCCATCCACATATCATGTTACCCCTTCATCAACCAATCACACGTCTTCTAATGTTAACCCTTATCCACATCAATCAACCTTTCAACAATCGTTATCCTATTAAACCCCTCCATCATTATCACAACAACAAATCATATCACAACAAGTCCAAACACCATTCCAACCTCAACACATTCAACCACAATCCTATGTGTCACCTTCATCATCATGCCAACCAAACCTATCTACCTATCATGTCAATGCCACATCAACATATCCACCCATATCACAACAAAAACATATGAGCCCAAGTCCACCTTGGCAACAAAATCAAGAGCCTTTAAGTCTTAATGCCACCTTTGACAAGGGGAACACTAATCTAGGTCATGCAACCTATAACTTTATCATACCATCATCTAATCAAAATCAAAACCCTAATCCAACACCTTCCACCCATCCACCTACAAAGCATGTGACCCAAGGGCTACTAGCAAAGAATTAATTGTCACCATGTCATTCAACACATATACTTGAACATAAAAAAGAGTCCTCAAACATCATGCCAATTCCTTCAAGTCAACCATGTCATCCACAACCCCTTCAACCAATTCAAGAGTCTCCCCTCATAAGTCCAAGTCACCCTCGGTCATGCTCCTCTATTGTTAACCATATAGAACATGTCAAGCCTATTCAAGAGTCATCCCCTTCCACTTCCATTCAAGCAACCCAAGAGGTATGTCAAAAGCCTACTCCCAAGCATGTGGAAACATCAAGCCTTAGTCCTAATCAAGATCAAATAATTTTCATCCAACCTACCCATAATCTATATATTTTCTATGATCAAGATGATATCCATAATGATGAAGAGCCTATCGATGGGAAACTTGATCCTATACCAACCCATGAGCAAGATATTCCAAATTCACCTCCACCTAGTCCTATCCATGATCCATCAACATCCACTTCCAATGATGAGACATATGCCTCCCAAGCACACATAGAAGATCAAACAAATACCTTGGATCTAAGTGAACATAATGCTAATCAAGATCCTATCGATCCTCCATCACCCACTATCAACACCATTGCAAGTCCTCCATCATATCCTATTGGTCTTTCCACCCTCATTCATGAATTTTCCTCCTTAGAACAACAACCATTATCTTCTCCATCCAATCAGGAACTCGTGTCTAGTGTTCCACCTACACCTAGTCCCATTTTCCATTGTATACCCCAAGGACACCAATCTCAAGATGTTGGTACTTCCTCCATGCATCCTAAGTCCACCTCCTTCCATCGTAAATCCTATCATATGCCTAAGACATATGTTGCCATCTTTCCTCCATCATCCTACAAATGTCAAAAGCATGTGACCATACACCTTCCACCATCTGGACACTTTGCTACCATTACTTCCAAATTCTAATATCCCTCCATCCACTTTACCACCATTACATCCAACACCTAATATCCCTACCATTCAATCTCTTATCCATTTATCCATAAATACATTAACATTACTAATCATGACCAACAAATGTACACATTGTCTAAACAAGAAGCGTCCACTCATCCCACCATACCCATGGGATTCAAAAGAAAAAATTTCAATGCCTATATCTATAAAGCCAAAAATCCTAAGGACCCTCATGCCTTAGGACATCGATACAAAAAGTCAAAGAAAAATACATCTAAAAAGCTATATAAGACCATACCTACAAAAGAAAAGTCTAAAAACAAAATGGTTTGGGTGCCTATGCAAACATAAATCAAGTCAAACGAGGCATCCACATCACAAAAATCCCAACCATCCCCCACCATCCAAAATGCACATTTTGTTCAAAAAATACAAAAATCCCACAAGCCAAACAAAAATCATAAAAATACTAAGTCTATGTGGGTACCTAAAGCACTACATCCACCACCTCCTAAGCAAACATCTTCATTGCTTCCTACATCCCATTCACATCAAAATCTTCAATGTTTATCACAATGTGTGCAACCATTGGTCATGGTTCCCTTCCATTTCACACCAATTCCACATACCTCCACCTCCTCACCCTTCACTCATTATCCTAGATATCTACCCCACCACCTTCCTATGGTCCATGCTTTTGGCTAAGCCTCCCCATTCATCTTTTGCATAAGTCCTATATCTTCCCTACATAATTTGCATCATAATCCACATCATAATCCATCATCTACTTACTCCATCTGCCTTTCATGTCATCCCTTACCAACATCTATGAGCATAATGACATTTGACATGGTCCATGCAATGACATCCATATCTAGTGGGACTATCACCTTTCATGGAACTAGAAACTTGAGTTCCTCCTATCCTTCCCCTATTCAAAAAGTCAAAAAGTCAAAAAAAAGAAGAAAAATGAAAAAAAAGTAAAGAGAAATCCCTTCATCCAATGGTTAAAACCTGGTAAACAGGTGCCCTGGATAAGTACCATGATGAAAACTTGGCAAACATGCATCATGTGTAGGTTGATCTTCTATGTCACTTACACTTGGGGGCACAATGTCTCATCTATCAGACCTATCATTTTCATGTCATATCATTTCCATCCTACCTACCATCTTATCCATCACACATACCTATCATATTGAGTCCACTTATCAATCATTCTCCTTTTGATCTTGATGAAGACATAGGGGCAAAATGCCCAAACAGATTTTTTGGGTATCTCTTGACATACCTCATCCTTTCTAAACCAAGCCTATCATTACCCTATTGTCATAAGCTTTGTCATGAAAAATCCTAAGTCTTGTACCTAAAATGGGGCATGTCATTTCTATGCGGCATAGTCTTTGGAGATCACATCCTTGCTCTCTTATGATGCATACATCCATTCCATTCACTATGACCTATTCTTTTTTATCCATCCATCTATCATGAGCCTTTTATCCCTCATCCTATCACCCACCCTTCCATCCATCAATCCCATCTATCTCCTTGCACCTAGACTTGGTTTTCCCTTTCCATTGGTATCTAGCACAAAGGCTACCCAAATTTTTTATCCATTGACATTTCAAAAAAGAAAAATCCAAAAAATTTTAAAAAATCATAAATGTCAAAAATTCAAAAAAATCAAAATATTTGAAAAAACACAAAAATATCCAAATAACTCTCAAAAATCCCAAAATGATGAGTCAACATTTGTCACGTTAGTCAAATTAGGCAAACATAGTCGTGCCTCGGTCAAATAATTCAGACAATGTCCATCTCGTCAAACATTAGGTCACATCGGTCAAATAAGTCAGACAATGTCAATCTCCTCACACAAAGTTAGCTTTCGTCAAACATAGTCACACTCAAAGAAAAGACACTCATCAAAACATTTGCATTCAAATCATGATCCAATAGACATTATAGTCTAATCAGTCATTAAGTTAAACTTAGACAACATAGTCCAGTCTATCATCTAGTCACATTAGTCAAATTGCCAAAATAATGTCAATCTCGCCACTCTTTGGTCCTCTCCAAGATGTGTCCTTCTTGGCCTTGGACCTCATAAAAATGTCATTTTTCTTTTCAGGATGTGTCCTTCCTAACCTTAAGCACTGTCAAACCATCAAACTATTGAACTGTCAAACTGTCATGCAAACAATCTTCGGCAAGCAAATATTGGAAAACACATTGAATGACTGTTGTTTTTTTGGGTCTATTTTGTCTATTTTTTTCTAGTCTATTTTGTCTCTTGGTCATGTTACTAGCTACCTTGAGGATGTCCCATGAAGGATTTAGAGGTGCAATTATGTCTCATGACCTATTTTATTTTATTTTCTTTGATTATTGTCTGTGGATTGTCTTAGCAAAAAGACTGGGGCAACTTGGCCCTTAGTATGGGCTAGGACATCCCTTGTCTGTGACTGTCTGTTTTGCAATTGGATGACCTTTCACACCTTGGTCTATGTCATACCATGGTGTTTGTTGTCCATTTTCGTCATTTTACCACCCAATGATGATTAGTGCAGAGTCTTTTCTAGCAAAATATGTATCTTTAAAGTTGTCTCCACTAACAAACATATCCTCCACACTAGCATTTATTCCATGCCGCTTATCTATTTTTCTCTTAGCCATTTCAAGAGCATACCCATGTTTGTCAAACTGGCCTATCCTCTCGAGGGGGCATCATCATACCACTCTTATTTTGTCATCATCCTATCTTTCTATCATCATCCATTTTCCTCTATCCACACCTTAGCTTCTTTGAAATGATGTTACTCGACACAAAGCTCATCATCTCGAACATCATCTCAAACAGGGGCAAAATGTAGACACTAAAAAATTGTCTCAGGCTTGCAACTTCTAAATTCTTCATCATTTCCTCTTTTTTCTTTGATAATTAAATAATTTTAATTATTTAATTATTTTCTAAAGTCATAATTCTTCTATTAATTAATTCATATTTTAATCTTTATTCCTGCTTGATTAATTAGATAAATTTTATTTATTTAATTATGTCACTAATTAAGTCCTCTTCTTTCTAAAATTAAATAAATTCTTATTTATTTAATTTTTGTCCACTTTCCACTATAATTAAATAATTATTTTAATTATTTAATTATTCATTAGCCTCTTCTCTCATAAATTAAATAAATTTTATTTATTTAATTTGGTCCACTCTCTTGAATTTTGAATTAAATCATGATTTAATTCAAAATGATTCCCTTTGTCACATTCCTCTATAATTAAATAATTATTTTAATTATTTAATTATTCTTTGGCCACCTAGATTAAATAATTTTTATTATTTAATTTCCCCTATCACCTCCTTATTCATGCCAATCTTATCTTTCACATCAAATCTTATCTCTTGACATCTCATTTAATCATAGCCCTTCATAGAATTATCTCATAATTCAATCTTAGCCATTCATTTCTTGTCATTGCCCTACTTTTGACCTAACCCTATTTCATACTACAACCTTCAATCTTGGCCATTGATTAAGACATCTTATTGACATCCAATCTCAATTGTCAATCCAAATCAGACCTTTCCTATAAATAAACTCTCTCATAAGCCATTTGGGGGGGTTGATTCTTCAAGTGTCCTTATGCTGTCAAAATCATTCTTGTTTTCATCCATTTCTATCTTTTGTCATTCATCCACACATATTATGCAAGTACATGATGCTAGTGTGAGACAACAATCTTCAATATTTTGCTAGTCACTTGTCATAGGCTTATTATTGCACACTCAAATCTGAGGGAAATTACCATATTCAAGCAAAATGGAGAAGAGCAATGGAGGTGAATCAATGGTAGCATGAAGATTTGGTAATATTGTTTTATGCTTTATGTCTTTATGCTCATTTGTGCTTCATTGTTTATTAGGGTTTGATTTATATGCTTTATTGCATTAAACTTAGATTTTTATCCTAATTACACTGAGCTTTCTAAGAATTATTTTTTATCCTCTGATTAGCATAACTCCTCTCGTTATCTTATCATGATCTCAACCTAAAAATAAAAAAGAATTCTTGATCTCTCGAGGGGACAGTATACCAGCATAAATTCCTTTCATTGGGGCAACAATGGGGCAATAGTGGGGAATCTGAAAAATCAAGAATTTTTAAATTTTTGATCTAAGTAGTAGTGTTGATCTGAAAGCATCAATATTTGATCCAATGTAGCAAGTACCTTGCTTCAAAGAGGGGAAAAATGTAGACACTTAAAATCATCCTGATCAATAGCGCACGTCTAAGTTCGATTACTAACATTGTTTTCATCCCAATTTAACGCTTTCAACTATTTAATTAAATAATAATAATTGTTTAATTAAATTCATCATTTTCTTCTATTAATCTAATAATCAATTTTATTAGGTTAATTCACCCCTTTCATGTTAATTTGCATCTTGTTTAATTAGATAATGTGAACTATTTAATTAAATTCCTTAAGTCCTCTCATTTGATTAATTTAATTAAATGTCATTAATTCCCTCTTTTTTAATTAAATGAGAAGATTGTTTTAAAAATTTCTAAATTTCTCCACCTTGCACAATTAAATAATATTCTAATTATTTAATTGACTAATTTCTTTTATCCAGGCTCCAATTTCTCCCACTTGCAAAGGAATATTCCCATGGAATATTCCTCCATTTCAAATTCAAACAGTTTCCCTCTTAAATGGAAATATATTGCACATTCCTCCTAAATTTTAGGATTTTTGTTTCCTCAAATTAATTTGAACCATTGATCAAATTCATCAATTCATGTCAACTTTCAATCTTGACATGGATTGAATTCTTCATCCATGTCAATTCCTCTCAGTGATTTTCATCCATTGATTAATCAATTCAATCTTGGTCATTGATTCACTCAATTTTCCTATTAATAGCCTCCATTTCTTGAGCAAATCATCCACATTCATTGAGAGCATCTACATTATAGTCATTTATAGAGCATTCTTATAATAATTTGACCCATTTGCATCTATTTTAGCTAATCTTGCGTCAATTTTCCATCAATCTCCATCAATTGCATTCATCTTCAATCTTGTTTCAACCAAGAGATTGGGAAAGGGCTAACATTCCACATCAATTCAACAACGATCCCCCGATGGGATGGGGTTTGATGTGTTAATTAGGTTTCCTTTAAGCATTTCTAGTTTATTTGATGTATAATGGCTTCTTAGAGTAATATTTTCAATAATTTCATTAGGAGCATGATTTGATTAGTTAAATTTTGGTTTAATTGCATAATTCAATCATGTTTAGCTTAATTCATGATCATGTTCACACTTACCAAAATTTGAGTTGCCTTATCCATATAATCTAGATATAGCTCTTTGATGGGATCCTTGCGGATTAACAATTTCTAGTGCTACTTCGAAACTTGATCATTTTTCTTCTTGAAGATGTCCACCTCAGTTTTAGTCAATTATTTCAAATTTTTCCTATAAGAGACCAAAACTTCATTGATTTGAGCATTAATTTTCTTTGTTTTTCGCTCAACATGCATTAATATTTCATTGTGGAACTTTTAGGCATGCATCCAATAATACAATTCTTTAACCAATTCTTTACTCAAAATGCTTTCCTTTATCAAAACATTGCTAGGGAGCCTATGAATGGCCTCTAGTTTGGTGAATACTAAGTTATTGTATTCTTGTTGCTACAACAATCTTCCACTAGCTTATCTAGTTCTTCCTTGAGAATGAGGAAGTTTTTCTACACCTTTATGGCAAGACCAATTGCCTTATTACCTTAATCAAAAATATGTTGGAGCCATCCTTGGGTAGATTGGGCTCAAGATTTCATTTTCTCCATCCTATCAACTTCATCTCAAAATAACTGGAGTTATTATTTTTCTTTTCTTACTTTGAATATAGGTGATTAAATTCTTGACAAAAGTAGTGAGTTCATCCACTTGGGATTTCAACTTAATCTTAGTTGCCTCATCTTTATTCGTTCTTTGCAGGGCATTTGAAATAGGTCCCTGTAATTCATTTATCTCTTAAGCATGATTTGTGGGACCCAAATTAATGGTCGAAACATTGAAATCCTTAGGAAAATTCTCTTATCATGTTTTTCCATCGTGTGGGTAGCTATATCTAGGATCCTAGATCCATATGCATCCTTCGTAATATGGAACTTTATTTTTTCCTTCTTTTCATTGGGTTTCTGTACCCTACTCAAAATAGACTTCAAGCTTAGCTCTGAGACCTCAATGATTGGCTTCTTATTCTTCAATTTCTCACTCAACCATATAGGGACTATAGTCTTATAACAAGATTCTGATTGTTGAGGAGGAGGAGAAGTTTCCTTTCGAGTTCCTTCTATATTTACTTCCTCTTGTCCTATTGATTTTTCTTCCTTGGACTTTGGTCTAGGGATATCTTCTACAATATTCTCCTCTTGTGTAGAGGGTAAAAGTACAAATTTGTGCCACATTTTATAAAGGAAACAACCAACACTGATCTAACTTTTAAACTTGAATCACTAGAAAGTGGCATATATGTCTTGAATGTTGAAATGATGTAAACTAATAAAAAGTGTATTTTTTAGTACATATTTTATGTTTTATTTTTTTGAAAAAATTAAAAAATTATTTGAAGAGTTTTTAATAAATTAATAGTATAATTTAGTTGCCGATAAAATGCTGAAAAATGGCATTACATGAGATGTCAAGCTTTATATAGTAATTTTTGTTCCTTCGAACTTTTTGTGTATATTTATAACTTGAAAGTTTAGGGCATGGATATTTTTTTTTGCAATTTTAATAAATATATATTTTTAAATAAATATTTAAATGTGTGTGTATTAAAACACAACAGTTTCCACTTGACATCAACTTATATATTAAATATTTATCTAAAATAGAAAACAAATTATGCTATTTTAATCTAGATTCTTTTATCTAGGGCATCATATTTTAAAAAAAATATATAATAAGTTTTAGTATTTTCTTGACATGGTAATCGACCTAATATTTTGTGTTGATAACCTACTTTTAGTAAAAAATAAAAAATAAAAAATAAATGATAATTGAACTATTAAAATAAATAAATATTTGAAAACTACACTTATGGATCTAGAAAAGGGTTTTTTAACATTTTTAAAAAAATGTTATTTATATGAGTAGGAGTTGTTGAAACATTAAATTTTTTAAATAATTTCATTTTTTTAATAAATTGGCCTCAAAGTGGTGCTACATATGCATTTAACCAACAATTTTAGTTGGAAAATTTATGGACATAGTTAACTTATCTAGAATGAATCTTATAGATCATATGTTTGACTAGAATTGACTTTTAGTTATAAATACTAAAATTCACTTATGCTGATAAGTTGGTTGAAAGTGTGACACAGCTTTGTACTTTTACCCTAGATTTATTCTATGGAGATGATATTCACACATCTTCTCCTATTGCTAGACTTGGCATGCCCTCCCTTTGTTGCTCCTACAAATTATCAACACTCTCCATAGAATGAAGCTAAAGAGTTTCTTTGGAAGACGATGGAGGAGTATCTTGTTCCAATTGATTCAATAGAGTTTTTTTGACCTGAGACTATACAGTGGTGGCTACCTCCTTAGGAATGTTGGAGAGGTGAGCTATGAAATATTGTGGAAATTCAAGAGAGGTAGGAAGAAGGGAAGTTGAGGGAATGGTGTAAGAAATGGTAGACATGGTGAATTGATGAGATGGGATGTATGTCTAGTGGAGGGAAGAGGAATTGGATAAGGGGATGAGTTAATGTTAATGAGAGCAATGGAAGGAGTGATAATGGAAGTGGTGATATCTATATAGAGATATCAATGGGAGGTAGTGAATTAGATATAGAAGGAGGAATAGTGGATACAGAAGAATATGTAGAAATAGGAGAAGATGATTGAGGGACTAAGGTGGAAGGAGTGGGTAAGGGGAGGAATCCTTTTGTTCCTCAATAGTTGGCTCTATTGAGACCATTCTAACCTTTCTAGCTCACTTTGGTTGAGGCTTACTCCCCTCTATTGTACTAACTTTCCTCTTATACACCCTAGGCTTGGTAGTGGGTTTCCTTCCTTCTTTTGTCTTTTGGCCTTACCCCTAGCCTTAGGAGTCCCTACTTCCTTATTTGTTGGTTCATCACTAGGGCCAATTTCTTCATCAAAACATTCCTCTTCTTCAAAATAATCTTTCTCTTCTTACACCTTGTCATAAGTCATCTCTACCCCTTGTGCAATGAATGCAAAATCTTGGGCTTCTACCCACCTTTTTGTACTTCTCAAAATTTCTTATGACATTGAGATCAATAATTTCCTCCTTGATCCAATCTAGAAGTGGGATTGGTTGATTTTCCACCTCATTATACTTATCCTCCTATAATACTTTATTGCCAGATCCTGCACTTGATTTGGAATGAAAAAAAGGTAGAGAGTCCTAATGTAATCAATGGTAACCTTAAATTAAGTCATTTTCTAGACTTCTAGGTCATCATCGTAGTTGGCCTTGAAATATTTGATATTCAATTTATGCCCATGTTGTTTACCCACTCACTTCTTTATTTTACCAAGAGGGTCAAAATAATTTCTCTTACTATGGAAGTTGAAGCCAAAATTTTGAATCTCTATGTTTGAATATTCGGTTGATTGAGTTGAGGAACAAGCATATAGATCTCTTCTAAGTTCCAATGGATATGGTACTCCTACTCTATGTTTTCTCTTCAATAATTGATTTGAGGCACAAAGATGCCTCATCATTTCTAATATTACTATCTTATCATTTGGATATCTTGAAGACATATAGGGAGCAACTAAGAATCCCTCCATTCTAAAATAGGTGAATTTTGGTAATTGAATAAACCAATACCCAAATCTCCTAAGCATCTCCATTGCTAAGGAGGAGAGCCTTCTATTTAAATCCCCATGTGTGGAGTTTTTACTATAAACATTATAAATGTATAATTTTCCCTCTTGCAGTGATTTTAGCATTTTGTATTTGAAGTTGAGAGTAACAATCATACACCTTATTTTGATTGGAGCTAGTACCAATGGGACCCAAGCATGTTAGTCCTCTATACCTAAAATTTTCAACAAACAAGTACACTATGTATGAATTCATATTGAATAGATCCGTGTTTTCTTCACCAAAGAGAATTGGTGATGGAAATTGTCACTAATCATTTGGGCCCATTAGAACTTCTTTGGCCCTCTCAATATCTTCTCAACATAGTAAAACATCCAACCTTTGAATTTAGTAGCTAAATCAATTCCCATCACACTGCTCAAAGGAGTGACTAAGTCATTGACTTCAGTAATGAAGTCACTTATGTATAGATGTTTTGACATTTTATTAGCAAAAGATTTGGGGTGCTCCATCTACGTCTCATTGACTACCTTCATACATTCCTCAAGATATTTGTTGAAAAACTATGTGTCTTGCTCTCTGGTGGTTAGGGTCATTGTAGAGAAGGATAGAATTCCAAAATCCCTGGCAATAAAGGCAACAAAGAGGTCTACTAACACTCTTTCATTAGCAACTATGATCTTCTTAGAATCCTTGTGGTAGTATTCTCTACTCTCCATTATCAACTTTGGACATAGTATTGCAGATGAAAAATTGATAGCATGAGCTATCCCACTCTAGACTATGCTCTTTGCTAAACCAATTTGTCTAACTCCAATGATTCTCTCTTGAAAATCCTCAATGTCGACATGACCCAGGTTTGTATCCTCAACCATACCCTAGCTAGATGTGATTCTAGTAATTGGATCTATGCCTTTGATTTCAAACTTCATTTTAGTTTTTCTATCCATGAAACCTGAAAAACAAATCACCAACAAGAAAATTGACTTATTACCTTATTTGAAAAAAAAAAATCCCAAAAAAATCCTCTTAAATGATCATATGTTTTAACGTCATTAGGAACACTTGCTATTTGATACCCCCCACAAGTAATAACAATAATCATTTGGTAGGGGAAACAAACCCTTTCTCATACCACTTCATTTCAAGATTTCAAAGTAGGGAAACTTTGTGAAAAGTTGAACATGCAACTTTCTTGAAGAAAAAGTAATCCTCCAAACCTTGTAGAATTTGACACTCCTTCAATCTAAGAACACTAGTTACTTACCTTTGTGTGAATTCAAAAAAGACATAACTTTGTGAGAAAATCAACCTCACAAAACTCCAAAATACCCATTGTTGTGAAAAATTGGGGTGGAGAAAATTCTATGAAAAATGAGGTCAAACCAAGTCGTGTAAACCCCAAATCCTTGTAAATTAAGTTTTGTAGAAAATAAACATGGTACAACTTTGTGGAAAAATGTCTTAGATCAATCCTACACAAACATGTGAATGACAATTGAAATCCATGTGGAAAAAGAGAGGCTATCAACTTTACAAAAAATTGGATTAACCTTGACTTTGCAAAAAAATGACCACCATAGATCAATTTTCCACAAACATGTAAAAATGAAGGAAGAGGACTCCTCTTTAAAATAGCTTGCACAAAATGGAGGGGTGCATGAATATGGTTGCAAGACCACTAAATCCATGTCTATGAAAAATCTCTCGCAAATGCTAAGAAAATGGACAATGATTACACTTGTGAGAAAATGATGATTACACACAAAATTGTAAATTCTGACTTCATTTACCATGAAAAGAAAAACCTTGTGCTCAATTAATCCTTTGGTCATGAGTGGGTGAAAACCACATGAATTTCCACAAGACCTAAGTTTAAGATGCTATTGTACTCGAAATGTCCTAACACTTTGGGGTTTTTAAAACCCTAAAATACCAATGCATTAAAATAATATAAGCCCTATCATGTGGGAAACTCTTGATGAAAATCAAGAACAAACCAGTTCATGGTGTTTATTCAAATGCAAATTCGACTTCAATTACCCTAACAATCCAAGAAAACTATATACCCATTCAAAAGATAATTTCCATGAGGGAAACATGCCCAACAAAAATCTCACCCAACCGCTAACATTTAATTCTAATTAATTGCACCCTTATCTACTCAAACAACCAACAAATCAAAACAGGGAAAATAAGACTAGGTTAAAACAACCTATTTGAGATTCGATGAAAATTCAAAATGACCAACACTAAGATCTCAATTATCATGATGAAGGATAACTCTGGTCGCAAAGAGCTCCACAACACTAGTTTAGTCTCAATACTTAAAAAAATGATCTAAATGTAGTTCAAATTGTTTAAATACTCTATGTCGCCTACCTCCATTAATGCATTGAAATGACAAGGTGACAAGCACTCAATTGTAGAAATAAGAGGGATACACAAATTTGCAAGAAAATGGGAGACACTATTCCTTGTGGAGGAAATGCAACATCCAACATTTATGGGAAAGTGATTAGTCTTCAACCAAAGCTTAAACATGGTCAAATTTGCACAATCCAGTCTTTACAAAAAAAAAAGGTCTCCCAATCTTGGAAAAAATTAGGGTCCACTCGACTTTGCAGGGATTTAAGAAGAACCTGTCCTACCAAAATTCCACAAAACCACAATAATTAAACTCTAAATGCAACTAAGACTTAAAATTAAACAAGAACCCGATCGAATAGGAAACTAACCTAAAACAACCTAACCTAAAATTTGAAAAACAAGAAAACTAAATAAAATAAAAGAGGGGGGGTGGGGGGTCCTCACTTTCGGCAAGGTGTGTTTGCAAGGCACAAAAAAAGGGACCATTGACCCCTATACCATCTTTCTCTACCTTGAGTGGTTTATAGAATATAATGGAATCTTTGATGCATAATAGAAAGAGTTAATACTTCAAGGTGATGGTAGAACTACTACATGTACCTCTAAACATAGGGATGAAAGGATCCCATGTGAAAGAGATACATACTATAGAAGATCATGCAAAATGGGATGCAAGATTAAGGGTGTGCAAGATTAAGAGGACTCCACACTATTAGGATAATTTCAAAGTTGATCAAGATGGAGAACCTAACTCAAAAGGTGAGATAATAGTGGATAGTAGTGAATCCACCATAAATATTGAGAATTTGATATAATCTTGGGATACAAATGAGTTGGATTTAAGGAGAAGGAAGATCCTAATAATAAAAAAAATACATAAAATAGTGCTTTAGAGGATAATAAGAGAAGATAACTCATCACAAATTTGAAGATGACACTCCATTTATAGGGGAATATCCTATATTTACCCACTATGCTATTTAGGCATAGATGACTTGTTAGGATATTTCCAAAATATGGAAATAAAATTTTATAGGGAGGATCCAATAATAAAATAATCGGATGATACATCTTTTATTAATGTAATTTGATGGTGGAAAATTATAGTCCCAATCTTTTGACATGAAAATACTTGTATTAATAAAAATAATTATGCTTGGGGGAAGAAGAGAATATGGATGTCAATATAGAATATGATTAAACTACTAAACCCCATAGTCACCTTGATAAATGTGAAAAATATGGGATGCCATTGGAAAGACAAATGATGGAGAGAAAATAAGTTGTTTTAGACATTGCCACATGTAACTAAGACTTGCCATATACACTAGTAACAAAGGGTGAAGATAAATATTTGGGTAAGGATAATAGGATTTTTGTAGAACATTCAACTTATATGATATAGATAAGACCCTTAACAAGTTGATTCAAAAGATAAGAGGTAGTAACATTACTAGAAAATGAAGTAAGAAGTAGATTTGGTGAAAATGAGATAATTTTACAATGTTGCATAAGGAAGAAGGGGTTTGGAGAATGGTAGAATGGATGGAAAAGGTAGGACTAGTTTTATAGAGAGCCTACTATTTGTTGAGAAAAGTAGAGAAATACCTTGAAAATGGAGAATATAATTTCATTAACCTAGGTTTTTAAATTAGGGAGTGTATGAAAGAGATGGAGAGAAAAAGAACAAGTGCATGAAGATAAATTTTAGGAGCAATCTAAGAGGGATAAATAATAAGTAGAAATCAAGGAAGGTTCAAAAGAAGATAAAATAGAGGAAAGTAAATAAGAGGATCACATCACATAGATATATTGTCAAGCATCAATGACTCCATCAAGTTAGATGGCTAGTGATCTAATAGAAAAGAAAAGATAATGTAGGACCAAATAGAAAAAAATATCAATGATGATCATTTTAGGCCCTCATATCCTTATAAGGACTTGTATAGGGCCTCAAGTTTAACTAAGTCAAGTAACATTGATTCAAAAGATGAATATTGGTGAGGTATTCAAAATTATTGTTCAACATGACTCTATGGAAATATTTTTAATAGTAGAGGAACTTATGGAGAAAGTAGTAAATACTTTCAAGAAGATCCTAGAGAGTCGCATGTGGTAGCTGTCAAAAGGATATTTAGATATTTGAAGGGCACTCTGGACTATGGTCTATGGTGTTCTAAGGATACTAACTTCTCTTTGAGTGCTTATACAAATGTAGATTGGGCAGGTCGTGTGGATGAGAAAAGAGGTACAAGTGGAGGTATTTTCTTCCTTGGAAGTAGGCTAGTTTCTTGGATAAGTAAGAAGCAGGTTTCAATGTCATTATCTATTGTAGAGGCAAAACACATTGTTGGAGTATCTTGTTGTACATAGGTGCTATGGATGAAGCAAACATTGAAGGATATCAGAATATCATATGATGAACCTATTCATATCAAGATTGTGTGATAATACTTGAGTGCTATCAATATTTCAAAAAATATTGTAATGCATTCAATTTAACAAAGCATATTTCTATTTGGTATCACTTTCTAAGAGATAAATTTGTTGATAAGGAAGTGAAGTTGGAGTATGTACTCACAAAGGATCAAATAGCAGACATTTTCACAAAGGGTCTTCCAAAAGATACATTTGAGTATCTCAGACATAAGCTACCTAGGTTTATTGCCCCTCCTTTCAACTAGATGCATAAGATTGTACATCTATCCAAGGGAGAAATTCAATATATATTATTGTCTTGAACTAATGGAGGGTACCTCTCAAGGGGAACAAATAGTGGTGTTTTTGGTTGGTGTAGTCAAGGGGAGCAAATTTTTTTCCTGAAGTGAAGTGTGTAGGTGTTTCCATTTGCCACTGAAGTGAAAGGGGGAGAGAGAGAAGTTTGAAAAACACAGGGAAATAAATTTTCAAGGGGGAGAGTTGATGTAAGGAGGAGAGCTTCTTGAGTCTTGGAGATACAAAGTTGTTTTTGTTGTTGATGGTTTTTCAGTAGATGTTGTCGTCAATGACAAAGGGGGAGATTGTTACAATATTTTTTCATCAGTGTTGTCATTGATGTCAACCTATAGTGTGGATATGTTGAGAAGGTGTGTATGGTGTTGAGCAATTTTTATAAATGCAACAGGGTCACTTGGTTTCCAAGTGATTTTGAGAAAATTTGCATAAAGACTATACTAGGTGACTGGGAAGTATTTTGTATTTTTATCTGCATTTCTTCATTCTTGAAGATTTGCTTGTGCAGTTTGAGAGTGACTATTAGAGGAATTTGAAGGTGTTATATCTATAGTTTTAGGTTTTGGATTGTACGACAGTAGAAGATATGTTTGACAATATGTTGGACTGTCTCTAGTTTGTGATGAGGGCTATATGGGAGAAATGGAAATGCTCTACATTTATCCATGCTAAATTTTCTTGTCTTGTGGATTTGGTAATGTTTTAATATTTCTTGTACCTACCTTCCCTTATTTTTTTTCGTGTTCAACTATTCCATAAGATTTATTCTTTGAGTTGTATCTTAGTGGAAGTTTAGTCAGTTGCATAGGATGATAACATTCTTAGTTTCATGTGTGTGCACCAGTGATTTTGAATATTCTATTGATGTTGGAATACTCCGTGGTGTTGTGCAATGTTGCTAAATGGTTTGTAGGATGTTCTTAGCCTTAATAAAATGTGAATTTGGTTGCTTGATGGAGTTAATGTTGGTTTGGGCAACCTAGTGTGTTAGTGTTGTTTGTGAATGAACTTAATGGTTTTTGGAAGCCTAGTGTAGCATGTCGATGTAGATTTGGGTACTGGATAACCCTTGACGTGGTACGCCCTCACTTCTTTCTACCACTAATGTGTTTGGTGTCAACCTATTTGGTGGTTGCACATTTGAGGTGCATACTTTTCATTGGAGTTGACCTAGAGAAGGTTATTTGAAGTTGTGGAAGGTATATATGCAAGGTAAAGTTTTTGGAGATGTGAGTGGTGTGGAATGATGAATGTGTGATTGTGTGTTGAGATCTGAGTGTGAGCAAGAATGCCTAAGATTAACTAAAGTAGTGAGCAAAAGGTGTCTATAGCTTGGTGTGCCAAAAGTTCTTGGAGGCAGTGAGCCAAAGGTTGTGGATGGTAAAGAGACATTGTGGTGCTTTCTCTAGTTGCTTTGAGGTAGTAAACCTCCTTGTAATTGTTTCTTTGTAATCTAGAAGTAATCTTCTTGGGTAGTGAGCTTAATAGTGAGCCTTTTTCTTTTGGACAGTGAGTCCTTCGATCAGTGAGCCCTTTAGGCAATGAGCCTTTTGTAATCAATTTTGGTTTTCATATAGTGACTTAAACCTGACCATGGTTTCTCCCTTGTAGGGTTTTTCACGTAAAAATTTGGTGTTCTATTGTGAATGTTTGTGGATGTGTTACTGTTTCACTTGTTTACATTCATGCTAATACTTAATAAGGTTTTGAGGGTTTCAATGCATAAGTAATTCACCCCCCTCTCAATTTTTATGTGTGTCTAACAAGTGAGGTATTCAAAATTGGTGTTCAACATGACTCTATGGAAATATTTTTAATAGTAGAGGAACTTATGGAGAAAGGAGTAAACTTGATACATTAAAAAAAACCATTAATTAAAGTTGAACCCTCAATAAAAACCAAAAGTAAGTTGGAAGGGGCAATCCAAATCCAAATATAAGAAGTTTGGAATTGCGACTAGGAGAAGAATAAAATGAAAGAGAAAATCACGAATGATTATGAGAAAGGTTGGGTAGAGCACAACAAAAAATGAGTAATGGCTAGGAAGAACTCAATAAGTAGATACACAGTTTCAAGACCACATTAATAATCTATATAGACTATAACAATATTACTTGAATTAGGTTGTAATTGCAATGACCCAAAAATATTTGATAACTTGGAGCCTCAAATTGTTTAACTTCAATAGCCTACAATGTAATGAATGATTTAGATAGGTCACAAAGGGAAGAATTGGAAAATTTACATTATGAATTCTACGAGGTGCAAAAGAAAAGAAAAAGATAATTTCTCAAAAAAGGGGCTAATTTATGTGGTAAATATGCATCTAACACTAATAACAAGTCTTCTCCTAGAGGTTAAGTAAATGGGACAATTTCTTTCTAATCCTTCCACTTTTCCTACCAAAGAATAATGATATGTTAATATGACTTTGCATATGTGGAATCTCTAGTTTGTCATTACTCAATGAGACACATCTTATGGCTAGACATGAATTACATACAAGCATATACTACCTTGATTACTTCCCAAGTTTAATTTTTTTTATAATTTTGAGACAGATGGATTTTGGAAACTTCATGGTCAACATAGACTCAAGTGGAGAGAATTTTGGTAGGTGGATCCAACAACATAACCATATTTTACTTCTGTAGATTGATAGATTGGTCGAACCAAATGATTTTTAAAAAAAATTATTAAGGAGTTGGTAGACAGAGCTAGAATTTATCGGGATAAGTTAATGGTAAAGTTGTGAGATGATGTTGGTAGGAGAAAATTCAATTTTGGGAATTGATGAATTTAGTTGAAAACTTGAAAGGGTAGCTAGATCTATCCATGTTAGGTAAAAAAATAATACATATATCCTAATAAAGGATGGTGATATAAACTTGCACTTGAGGGTACCAGAGGCTAAGTCTATGATGGATACCCTCTCAATAATAAATTGAAATAAAGTTCATCATAGGATCCATAAAGGAGAGCTACAATACAACTAGAAGCTTTATGATACCTCTAGATGGTCATGAACATATGAGAATAAGTCTAGGGTTGTGCCTCTACACCTTAGAAATCTAGAATGGAAATATAATATTACATATGAGATATATATATAAGGAAGATGAGTAATATATACAACCAAGGAGAATATTTAATAGACAAAGTATGTATGTGATATCACCTAAGTATCTATGATGTGTATATCTATGCTTATAGTATGAAGGTTTTATCTTGATGTAAGAACACATCAAGTAATTAATATATGAACACATATATTTCCTACTATGATGTGTGAATACATGAATTATTTTTTATGGTTTAATATCTAATATTTTGCATGAGTATGCTTATTTCCTTTGTATGAAATCGATGTAGCAACAAAGACAAAGATAAATCCAACCCAAGGTAAACCCACAAAAGTGGTTTACAATTCGAGTGAGGAAGGAAAACTTACAAAAAATGACCCCATGGCAAAAAAAATGATTTTAGGGGTTCGTGCGAACCTATTGGTTTGAGTGAACCATTAAGGGGTTCGCTATAACCAAGGTTCGAGAGAACCCATTTAATTCTTTCCTGCCCAAAAACCAAACAAAATGCATTATGGATGGGGGGTTCGATCGAACCCCTAGGGGTTCATTTGAACCCCCCTTATCCCTCATCCTCCCCCTTAGACACAAAAAATCTAAATTTTTGCACTTCAGAGCTCGGGTTGAAGACGAAATGGTGGAGACTTCACAAACCCAACTAGAATCAGGTAGTCCTCAGAATGAGCTATCCAACGAATATAATTTTAATATGTTTTGGTTTTATTATGTATTTGTTTTTTTAGTTTTATTAAACATATGTTTTTCACTGAAAATCAAGCTCTTTGTTCTACACGTGGAAAAATAGTAGGTTATCAAAAAAAAAATTGAAAAATATGAGTGCACCAGATATTGAAGTCCTTGATCCAACCCAAAAAAAATGAATTTCAATACATACAAAAAAAATTACGCATTATACGGTCGCGCTATGTTTGAATTGTAATTGGTTTGAATTTGAAACTTGATTAAAGAAAAAATATTCAATAAAAAATTATCTAACAAAGTGGAAGCACTAGATATCAGAGTTACAAATCTAAATTTGAAAGAATTAGAATTTTATCCTTCATGGAAAAAAATTAATGCGCTATATGGTGAGCGTCACTTTTTAAAAATGTTATTTTCTGAAAAAAAGCTAGTTTTCATGGGAGATCGAAAAAGAAGTGCAAACTAATTCCAAAATTTTTGAAAAAAATATATTTAGATTCTACAGACAAAATGTCATGAAACTCTAGTTTGCATCATCTTCAAATTCCTCACGGTTTACCCGCTATAGGTGCCCGAAAGTGAAGATTTAGTTAAAAAAAATTATTTCAATGTCCAGTTTGGCCAAAAATTGTAAACCACTATTGTGGGATCACCCACCATGTAGTCTATCTTCTATTTCAAGAAGGGTACTATGTCTTTTGCATGCTATATTGCATTTCCATAATCCTATCATGCTTGCAAAGATATATTTTTAGATTGGGTGCATCTTTTTTCTTCATTCTCTATTATGTCGTCATTTCTTATCATTTTGTATTGTGAGAAAATTATATATTATCGATATAATCTTGCACGCACATGCCTAATCATGTTCATAGAGCTATTTTAACACATTGGAGACATCATACCTTCTCCATCCTAGTGTGCGGTCACATGAATTATAATACTCTAAAAGACACCACATGGGGACATTATTCCTTCCCTAAACCACTTATATTATTTCTTTGTGGCTATTTTTAACTTATGATATTCCCATATTGGAGACAACCTTAAAACTTGATGGTTATCTCTATCCTATACGCTTTTCATGATTATATTTTAATTTTATCTACTTGTTTGTCATTTGATGTTATCCATGACACTTACTACATCAATTGACATGATTTAAATGCTTACATCTACTTTTCATTTACTATTTTCCCTCTCCATCAATTCCTTGCAAAAAAAATTGCAACCAATTGGAGGGGGTGTATATCATCACTAACGTTCTTATGTTGAGATTTTGAATAGTGATTTGTATGATATAGATATAGATCACAACTCCTAGATTGACCTTTGCCACATAAGATGACCTTTCCTAAAGTTCAATACAAATCTAATACTACCTACACTAGATAGAGTATTACCACACCACTTTCTATATAGGTGGAATTTTATTAAACATAATGTATCTCTATTCCTACCCTTTCATTTTCCTAGATAAAAAAAGCTTATTCTTTTTTTTCTATTTCACTTGTATGACATAAGCTACTCATTGCATATATTTTCTATGTTCTACAAGTTCTTATAGAACTTACATGCTATGTAAGAGGAATAGATGAAGAGATTGATTTGGGTCTATTAGTTTATGTGGACCCCGTATCTTTTTATATTTCAAATAATCAATTTTTATACATGATTGTGAGTTCTCATGTACTTTGGAATACATGTTCATTTTTAGATTCACATGCATCTCAAAGTGGCGAGAAAATGTAATGGTGAAATTAGAATAACCACTCTAATTTCTATTTTATTATGGGTCCATTTTTGTGGAATGTATTAATATGATTACATAGCAACATGTGGTACACACTTGTGCTAAGTTTTGATCCTTCCCAATCCTAATACATCCTCATTTACTCTCACCTACAAGTGTTTTTGTATATTCAAGCTTATCACATGATTATAGACATTTATGCTATCATCAACCTATAGTTTCATTCACCAAATTCTTGTCTCGAGATCTCAAATTCATTGTCCTTGGTTAATCTTGAAAGGGGCAAGAATGATCCTACATGACATAGAACTAACCCTAAGTTCAAATTTTTTAAATTTCATGTTGACTCCTCACTAACTATTAGAAGTTAACCTAATAGACATTTGTGTGACTATTCATTTTTTGGGTATTTAAATACATTCATTTGAACATCTTAAGCAATTACAAGGAGCATTCTTAAGAGCAATTAGATTAAGAGCACTAAAAGGAATCAACACTTCAATCAAAATTCAAATATAGGCCACTACATGCTTGCTTGCTATTTTCCAATAGTTGCCCAAGATTGTAAAGCTAGACTATCAAAGAGTTAATTGAGGAGAACTTGACCCTTCCAATTCCATAACTTATCCAAGGTGTTTTCCAATACCACCGGTCCTTACACATTAGAAAATAACAAAATTCTACATTTAACTATATTAAAACCATGCCCTAGAGATTAAATTACCATTGTGTGAGATCGATCTTGAATTGTAGGGTTAAACCATATAAATATCTAGATCTACATAACTTAAAGACAATTAGCATATCCAAGACATTGGTCTTCTACAGTATGACAATTTTTTTACAAATCACTAACATCCATATCTCTTCAATGAAAGAGATAAATACTCTTTTCTTTCAAATTTCATCTCCTAAAATAATATTTTCAAATTCTACTGATTCCCAGTTGACTCTTCTAATTTATCGAAATTGATTCACACTTCATTATTTACATTACTTGAATTAACCAATTTCGTCTAAGAGATTTAAAGCTATATAATATTTTATATATTTTTAATAAAATAAGAAACATTAAACCCTCCACATATATATAGGTTTTTATATAAAATGAAGTTAGGTAGAGGAGGTCCTACGCAAAGCACATGCCGTGCAACTCTATCCTACTCTATGTCTCCTCCATTCTATATTATATTATTATTATCTTAAAGATATAATTTTTTTTATATTAGAGGCATATTTTTTCTATTTTCTATTGTGCTATCATAGCTTTTTATTTTAGACTCGAGGAATCAAACCTTCCCATAACATCTTGTGTTCACATGACTGATCATGTTCTTAGAGATATCTTACCACATTGGGGACATCATGCCTCTCCCATCCTATTGTGTGTTTGCATGCATTATCATGTTCAAAAGTCACATTGGGAACACTATGACTTCCTTATAACACTTACATTGCATCTCTAGGGCTATTTTAAACTTTTGATATACACATATTAGGGGAAAACTTATACATTGATGATAATATCTATCTTATGTGTTTTCCATGCTTATCATTTGATATTTATCTACTTTTTTGTCACATGATGTTTTCCATGACAATTATTACATTACTTTACATGATCTATATGCTTACATGCTTATATTTACTTTTCATCTATTATTTCCCTCTCCTCCAATTTCTTGCTTGAACTTTGTATGCAACCAATTAGAGGGGGCATATATCATCACTAACATTTGGATGTTGAGATTTCAAGTAGTGACTTGTGCTACATATAGACCCTCACCATTCCTAGATGGAACTTTACCACATGAGATGATCATTCCTAAAGCACCATACCACTCTACTATCATTGGACAAGAAGTATTATAGCACCACTTTCCATGCATGTAGAATGTACTTAAACCTACTCTCTCTGTATTCGTACATTTTCATATTTCAAGATAGTTAAAGAAAGCATGTAGTTTATACTTATTGTATTTGTGTGATCTTCTTAGGTAGTGAGCTCTTAATAGTGAGCCTTTTTCTTTTGGACAGTGAGTCCTTCAGGTGGTGAGCCCTTTAGGCAATGAGCCTTTTGTAATTAGTTTTGGTTTTCATATAGTGAGTTAATCCTCACTGTGGTTTTTCCCTTCTAGGGTTTTGCAAGTAAAAATTTGGTGTTCTATTGTGAATGTTTGTGGATGTGTTGTTGTTTCATTTGTTTACATTCATGCTAATACTTAATAAGGTTTTGAGGGTTTCAATACATAACTGATTCACCCCCCTCTTAGTTTTCATGTGTGTCTAACAGGTGAGGTATTCAAAATTTGTATTCAACATGACTCTATGGAAACATTTTTAATAGTAGAGGAACTTATGGAGAAAGTAGTAAACTTGATACATTAAAAAAATCCATTAATTAAAGTTGAACCCTCAATAAAAACCAAAAGTAAGTTGGAAGGGGCAATCCAAATCCAAATATAAGAAGTTTGAAATTGGGACTAGGAGAAGAATAAAATGAAAGAGAAAATTACGAATGATTATGAGAAAGGTTGGGTAGAGCACAAAAGAAAAAGAGAAATGGCTAGGAGGAACTCAATAAGTAGATACACAGTTTCAAGACTGCATTAATAATCTATCTAGACTATATCAATATTACTTGAATTAGGTTGTAACTGTAATGACCCAAAAATATTTGATAACTTGGAGCCTCAAAATGTTAAGCTTCAATAGCCTACAATGTAATGAATGATTTAGATAGGTCACAAAGGGAAGAATTGGAAAATTTACATTATGAATTCTACGAAGTGCAAAAGAAAAGATAAAAGATAATTTCTCAAAAAAGGAGCTAATTTATGTGGTAAATATGCATCTAACACTAATAACAAGTCTTCTCCTAGAGGTTAAGTAAATGAGACAATTTCTTTCTAATCCTTCCACTTTGACTACCAAAGAATAATGATATGTTGATATGACTATGCATATGTGGAATCTCTAGTTCGTCATTACTCAATGAGACACATCTTATGGCTAGACATGAATTACATACAAGCATATACTACCTTGATTACTTCCCAAGTTTAAATTTTTTTAAATTTTGAGATAGATGGATTTTGGAAACTTGATGGTCAACATAGACTAAAGTGAAGAGAATTTTGGTAGGTGGATCCAACAACATAACCACATGTTTTACTTCTGTAGATTGATAGATGGGTCCAACCAAATAATTTTTTAAAATTTTTATTAAGGAGTTGGTAGACAAAGCTAGAATTTCTTGGGGCAAGTTAAGGTGAAGTTGAGCAATGATGTTGGTAGGAGAAAATCCAATTTTGATACTTTGATGAATTTAGTTGAAATCTTGAAAGGGTAGCTAGATCTATCCATGTTAGGTAAAAAAATCATACAGATATCCTAATAAAGGATGGTGATATAAACTTGCACTTGAGGGTACCAAAGGCTAAGTCTTTGATAAATACCCTCTCAATGATAAATTGAAATAAAGTTCATCATAGGATCCATAAAGGAGAGCTACAATACAACTAGAAGCTTTATGATACCTTTAGATGGTCACAACCATATGAGAATAAGTCTAGGGTCATGCCTCTACACCTTAGAAATCTAGAATGGAAATATAATATTACATATGATATATATATATATATATATATATATATATATATATATATATATATACACAACCAAGAAGAATATTTAATAGACAACTTGTATGTATGTGATATCACCTAAGTATTTGTGATGTGTATATCCATGCTTGTAGTATGAAGGTTTGATGAATGTAAGAACACATCAAGTAATTAATATATGAACAAATATATTTCCTACTATGATGTGTGAATACATGAATTATTTTTTATGGTTTAAGATCTAATATTTTGCATGTATATGCTTATTTCCTTTGTATGACATCGATTAGCAACAAGGACAAAGATAAATCCAACCCATATAGTCTATCTTCTATGTCAAGAAGGATACTATGTCTTTCACATGCCATATTGCATTTCCATAATCCTATCATGCTTGCAAAGATATATTTTTAGATTGGGTACATCTTTTTTCTTCATTCTCTATTATGTCGTCATTTCTTATTATTTTGTATTGTGAGAAAATTATATATTATCGATATAATCTTGCACTCACATGCCTAATCATGTTCATAGGGATATTTTAACACATTGGAGACATCATACCTTCTCCATCCTAGTGTGTGGTCACATGAATTATAATACTCTAAAAGACACCATGGGGACATTATTCCTTCCCTAAACCACTTATATTATTCCTTTGAGGCTATTTTTAACTTATGATATGCCCATATTGGAGACAACCTTAAAACTTGATGGTTATATCTATCCTATACGCTTTGCATTATTATATTTTAATTTTATCTACTTGTTTGTCACTTGATGTTATCCATGACACTTATTACATCAATTTACATGATTTAAAAGCTTACATCTACTTTTCATATACTATTTTCCCTCTCCATCAATTCCTTGCAAAAAAAATTGCAACTAATTGGAGGGGGTTTATATCATCACTAACATTCTTATGTTGAGATTTTGAATAGTGACTTGTATGATATAGAGATAGATCACAGCTCCTAGATTGACCTTTGCCACATAAGATGACCTTCAACCATATTAATACCATGCCCTAGAGATTAAATCACCATTGTGTTAGATCGATCTTGAATTGTAGGGTTAAACCATATAAATATCTAGATCTACATAGCTTAAAGACAATTAACATATCCAAGACATTGGTCTTCTGTAGTATAACAAATTTTGCAAATCACTAACATCCATATCCCTTCAATTAAAGAGATAAATACTCTTTACTTTCACATTTCATCTCCTAAAATAATATTTTCAAATTCTATTGATTCCCAGCTTTTCTAATTTATCGAAGTGGATTCACACTTCATTGTTTACATTACTTTAATTAACTAATAAGTTCGTCTAAGAGATTTAAACCTATATAATATTAAATATATTTTTAATAAAATAAAAACTATGATATTGCTATCAGGATTCAACCGCATAATTTTCGAGTAAAACTCATTGACCCATGTTTCATGAGTAGTGGTTCACAAGAACCCATCTGTCATGATAATGAATGGTCCACTTAGCACTCATTATCATGAGAGATGGGTTCTTGTGAACCACTACTCATGAAACATGGGTCAATGAGTTTGACTCGAAAATTATGCAGTTGAATCCTATAACAATATCATAATTTGACACGCTGTTGAAAATACCTCTTACTCATAAAATTTATACAAAATGAAGTTAGAGGAGGTCCCACGCAAAGACCAACATGCCGTGCAACTCTATCCTACCATACCGTGCTTTCATCATGCCGACCAACTCTATCCTACCGTTTCGTGCTTACTCATGCCGTGCGTCTGCATTCACTTTTTCTGTGCGTGTTCCGCCAGAAATGATTTTAATTTTAGCCGACCCCCCATTCGATAGGAATTGGTGTATGCCTTCTAGATAGATTAAGACTTGTCATGCTCATTTTCCACGCTATTAAGTCAATTCCACACTCGGAAAATGAGTGTTCTATATTTTAGGGAATAAGACAGGGTGGATCTTAAGTAGGTGGGTACTCATATTGTTTCGAACTTGGGAGTAGAGGACAAACCCTACTCGACAATTTTCTATATGCCATAGATAAATCAAATCATTGTCACATATGTTATGTTGAGCATTCCTTTGCATTACACTTTGGTAACAACAATGAGATAGATAAATCAAATCATTGTGGTCTACATTCTATGTCAATAGAGGGCACCATGCCTCCTCCATTTTATATTATATTGTCATTATCTTATCACATTTATAAAGATATATTTTTTAAGATTAGAAGTACATTTTTTCTATTCTCCATTATGCTATCATAGCTTATTCTTTTAGATCTAAGGAATCAAACCTTCCCCATAATATCTTGTGCTCATATGATTGATCATGTTCTTAGAGATATCTTACCATATTGGGGGCATCATGTATCTCTCATCCTATTGTGTGTTTGCATGCCTTATCATGTTCTAAGAGCCGCATTGGGAACACTATGACTTCCTTATAACACTTACATTACACCTCTGGGGCTATTTTTAACTTTTGATATACACATATTAGGGACAGACTTATACATTGATGATAATCTCTATCTTACATGCTTTCCATGCTTCTCATTTGATATTTATCTACTTTTTTGTCACGTTATGTTATCCATGACAATTATTACATTACTTTACATGATCTATATGCTTACATGCTTATATTTAATTTTCATCTATTATTTTCCTCTCCTCCAATTTCGTGCAAACTTTGTATGCAACCAAATAGAGGGGGCATATATCATCACTAACATTTGGATGTTGAGATTTCAAGTAGTGACTTGTGCTACATATAGACCTTCACCATTCCTAGATGGAACTTCACCACATGAGTGATCATGCCAAAAACACCATACCACTCTACTATCATTGGAAAAGAAGTATTATAGTGCCACTTTCCATGCATGTAGAATGTAATTAAACCTACTCTCTCTGTATTTGTACATTTTCATATTTCACGATAGTTAAAGCAAGCATTTTGTTTATACTTATTTTACTTGTGTGACATATGCTACTCATTGCATTTCTTTTTAATAATTTTTTATGTTACTATGGTACATGCATGCCTTGAAAGAGGTGTTGGAATGTTTCCAACATCTCCCCTCAGGATTCATGTCATGGTTTAATAGCCTTTCACTGTTCCTTATCTGGGATGGTAGTAGTTTCCTGAACAGGTGCACCTTTTGGGAAAAACAACCAGCTCAACTTCTAATAAGTGGTATCAAAACAAGGTCACGGGTTCAAATCCCCTTGGGTAATGTTGAAGGGGAGATTGTTGGAACATGTCCAGCATCTCCCCTCAGGATTTGTGACATGGTTTAACAGCCTCTCGATGGTCCTTATCTGGGATGGTAGCGATTTCCTGAATAGGTGCGCTTTTTTGGAAAAAAATGACCAACTCAACTTCTAATAAGGGGAACATATGAAGAGGTAAAGTTGGGTATATTAGTTTACATGGATCACATTATATCTTTTTATATTTGAATAATTAACTTTTGTACATGACTACAAGTGGTCTTATACTTTGAATTACTTATTCATTTAAGGGTTTACATGAATCTTAAAGTGAGGGGAAAATGTAATGGTGAAATTAACATAATGTTATGCTAATTCACATTTAGTTTCAGTCCCATTTTATGGAATGAATTAATACAATTAAACATGGCAATATGTGACACACTATTGTGTTAATTTTGACTCCTTTCTCAATCCTTATCCATCTTCATTTACACTCATTTATGTGTATTTTTTGTACCTTCAACCTTATCCATTCCATTCACATAAATTTTAACACACGTCTTAAATCACTAGCCTATGGTTCCAAGCACCTAATCCCTACCTTGATATCTTGCATTCCCTATCTTAATCAATCTTGTAATAGATGAAAATAAATCTGCATCACATAATCGACCTCAATTTCTTTTTTATAACTTGCCCTTTTTCACTTATTATTGGAGTTGACTTGGTATTTTTGCAACTATTCACCTTTTCTTGGTATGTAAAGATGTTTGCTTGAACATTAATTGAAATCCTAGATTATTTGTACATCAAAAACAATTAGAAGTAGTGTTCTTAGGAAGGTTTAGATTTGGAAAATTACAAATAATCAATATTTGCATGAAAATTTGAGTCAAGACAGATGCTTGCTTTCTTTCCATTTAATGATATCAAGTTTCCACAATTCATATAGTTTATTACCAACAATTTCTGATTCAATTGCATAAGAATTTTTACATCAATGTTTCGAAACACCCTCCGCAATCCATCATCAAGAATTGCTTTCCATTTAATTGTTACTTTCCATTTACAACACTTACCCAAGATTGTAAAGCTAGTCTCTTAAGGGGTTGATTGAAAAAACTTGACCCTTACAATTCGACAACTCTCTAAGGTATTTTTCAATATCATTAGTCCTTACACATTAGTGGATAGCAAAAATTACACTAAACCAAATCACAAAAGTCTACATTCAATCATATAAGAACTATGCCTTAGAGATCAAATCCACGTTGTGTGAGATTATCCCCACATTGTAAGAATAAAATTTAAATCTCTAGATTTGTACAAATTATTGATTTTACAAGTCTCAAGCATCTATATTCCTTCACCCGTTCAAAAACTAAGTACCTATTTTCTTCACATTTTATTTTCTAAAATAATATTTTCAAAAAAAAATTCAATTCTCAACTATATTCTAATCTACTTATAATACATAATTCATTATTTATTCTACTTATAATAGATAATTCATTATTTATATTACTAAGCTAAATGAAAAACTAATTTTAAAAATTACTTTTACTTTTTACAATTGAGTAATGTTGCTACGTATAATTTTTTTAATAAAAAAAGACTTTAACCTTTCATCTTGAAAGGATTTTATACATAATAGAGTTAATAAGTATAGATAAGTGGATGTGGTTCCAAACAAAGCATAACATGTGGTGCAACTCTATTTATAAAGAAACTACTCAAAACAAAAATAACTAGTATATATATCTCATACATTTATTTAAAAATATTAAGAGATATGTCTAGACAAAAAAAATTAGTTTAGAATTATTTATTTTATTTAATCTACATTGTTATATTTGCTTTATTTGTAATATTTTTTTTTATTATTTTTTATATTGTTTTTAATTCTATTTTATTTTTGGAAATAATGTCATTCATTAATTTTACAATTCTTTTGTTTTTTATTTATTTATTTTGAAGAGTGTGTTTTTTAATAGTTTTATTTTTTAATTTTTTAAATATATGATAATTATGTTTTGGTTTTTATTTAGTTGATAGGCTATATATATTGTGAATGTAGTTTGAGTCGAAACCTCTCTCATGGTGGAAAAAAATTACGGTAAAACCATTTTCAGATAATTGTTTACTCGTGAATGTTTTTACCATAAATATTTTAGTTTCCCACATTCCACACTTTTCCTTTCATCTGCCTAATCTCATTGATCACACTTTTAATGATCCTACTGTCTTCCCACCTGTGGCCTAAATGCATACGCAAGAAAGAAAGTCCATTACCTACCTATTGGATGTTAAAAGTAGATTTTTTAATTTATGTTTTCCCTTTTTGTCCGCAAGAAGTTTAATGGGTTTTGTGGAGGGAGTTTAACTATTTTTTTTTCAATAAATCTTTTCTATTCAAGAGTTTTATGATGTTTAAACTTCTAAAAAGCTTTCAAATAAATATAAAAGTTTTAGGTCATCTAAATCTTGGTAAAAAAGTCTATTAAAATAAAAAAATTCTATTAGAGTTGTAGTTGAAAGTTTTTTTTTAATAATAAAAATATATTAAATATCAATGATCAAGTGGTTTTTCAATAAAGTGGTTTTTTAGATTATTTAGTTGATTTATGAATATTAATAATATTTGTTAAATGTTGATGAGCAATAATTTCTTCATAAAATGTCCTTTTAGTTTGATTAGTTCATTTTGAGTTTAGTATCCAAAAATAAATAAATTATTAACTAGTTTTACAATAAAACAAAATAAATTTAAATTAAATAAAATAGTTATATAGTAATTTATAATGGTGAGTAATTATCTTTTCAACATTGCAATAATTAGTCGATAGGCTACATACCTGCTAACCACTATTGCGTTCATGAGAAAACAATTTTCAATTGTCATTTAATGGTAAACTGGTTGTTGTTTAATGGTAAAAGCCTCCAAAATCTCACTTATCGCATAAAAGCCAAATAAATATTGATTTGAAATTGGATGGGAACATTTTATTTTCATTTGCAATATTTTTGTCAATTTGATGACAACTCTCTTTTTTCATTTGCATTGCTTTATGTTTTAAATATGTATGCAAATATTTCGTAATCAGAGAACGTTAAGGAAAAAATGTAAATTTATCTAAATTGATTTCATTCCATTATTTAGCACTTAATATTAATTGTTTAATCCAAACATATGCAACTAGAATTTGCAGCACATCCATACACAAACACATACTCTCTAACATATTAATATACATATAGTTTTCTATCAGTGTAATCCTTGAACCTTCTTTAGGTGCAAGTGCAAGTATATATAATTACCACATAAGATTTCACATGTATTGTCATTGTAAAATGCGTCTCAACATAACTATTCAAACATATTGAATAGAAATCAGACTCGTTATGACTCATTATAATCAACGACATAACATCTTCCATTCAAATATGGAGACTTGAATAATTCACATGAAGAGAATTGACGCAAACGTTGCCCTCAATCGTCGTTTCTTGACAAGAACGGTGTCTGCATCCACGTGTTCCGCCAGAAATATCTTTAATTTTAGCCCGCCTCCCATTGAATAGGAATTTGTAGATAGACAACGCTTTTAATTCAACAACACCTACACTTGCCCAAAATTGTAAAACTAGTCTCTCAACATAACTATTCAAATCAACGTGATCCACGAGAAGCGAAATAACATCTTCACGTGAAGAGAATTGACTCCACATTTTCCATGTACTTTCCACGTGTTCCGCCAGATATATATTTAACTTTAGCCCACCTCCCATTGAAGAGGAATTTGTGTACGCCTTCTAGATAGGTGCAGACTTTTCATGCTCTTAATTAGGTGGGTAGTCGTATTCTGAGCAGAGGACGTGGCTTCTTCCGCTAAAACATTCAACCAATGTATAAAAGTTTAGTTGAATTCGAATTTTAAGAGATGTTTACGGAGGGACTATCATGAGTTATATAAGGAAGAAAATTGTGTTTTAATGTGTTGGATATCTTGATAATGTTGTGTCCCTGAGTGCACTTTTTATGGTGTAAATTGAATAGTTTTAGTAATAGTTATTTTAAAATGTGTATTATTATTTATTAGCAATTGTATTTTGGTGTGTAATGGGTACGTTGAATAGGTGGGGAATGTCAATTAGGGAAAAATTTGGTCTATTTATTTTTTGCGTTCATTTGTGAAATACATGAGGTCATTTGGTGGATCATTTATCAAATGATGTTTTTTGTACAACACAGATCTCAATGGAAAAAATGATAACTTCAAGTCAAGTATTATCTTCAAAGACAATCAAATAAAAATTATTATGAATATACAAATATAAGCCTTAAATAGTTTATATGATAACTATAATTAATATAAAATACAAGAAACCATTATCTTCAAAGACAACCAAATAAAAATTATTATGAATATACAAATATAAGCCTTAAATAATTTATATGATAACTATAATTAATATAGAAATGTAGTCAACCATTATCTTCAAAGACAACCAAATAAAAATTATTATGAATATACAAATATAAGCCTTAAATAGTTTATATGATAACTATAATTATTTACAATATTAATTTTAAGTAAAATAAAAATTATTTCTATAAAGCTTGGAAGTGATTGCCAATTTGTGATATTCTCATAAGTACCAAAAAAAAATAAAAAAAAAATGAGTCAAATTGGCATTCTAACCTTTTAGGATATCTTGGCCAATGGTAAAAATAAAAGTTAGGGAGAATTTAATGTTTCATTTTCATATTCCTGTTTCTAATTTAAGAATTTACAATATACTTGTGAAAGCCTACAAAGAAGCTAGCTTCCCCTTAAATACTGATAACGATCTAAATCTTGAATGCAATCTCGTTTGGAACAATGGCATTGTCTTAAAAGATATTAAAGCTAAGATTGTTTATAGAGAACTAGTTAGTTTTATATGTGTAACTAATCATGTTAATAAGTGTTGGGGAATCTCTCACCCGGAACATAAATGGCATAAAATTTTTGGTTCTATTTGGCATAACATAAAAGAGCCTAAAAAGACATGCTCTAGATGGCTTTTTTTGTTGTACAAAAATTTCCATGTAAAACCAATTTCATTGATGTTGACATCTGTAGTATTTGTAGAGTTTCAAAATCTATAATGTATATTTTTTGATTATTTCTATGCTAAAGAAATTTGGAAAATCTTTTGTAATGACTTATTAATTTTGAATGTAGATTACAAAATTAATGGAAAGATGTTTTATTTAGTAATAAGAAATTAAGTAGAGATTACCAAATGTTTTGGGTTTGTTTAAATACTAAAATATTATGACATATTTGGAGGGCACAAAATGAAGATAAGTTTCAAGGGTACACGAGGGTGCTTACTAAGTCGGCTAAAAGCCTCACATTTCTCAACATTGTTTTGCAAGTTTCAATCCATTTAGAGATCTCAATGTCCAAATTTTGGAGGCTGAATAGGGAAGGCAATATGATGGTTAATAGGAAGGAGGTGAGGTGTGGGAATGCCTGCCAGTGCAATCATGAGGAGGATGAGACCTTTCTTAGGGATTTGAATGAGTTCTAAAGGGATTTCAATAATGCAACAGGTGGGGGTGAGGAAAGGCCAAGGCAACCTGGTCAAGAAGGACTGCATGGGAATGTGGACACAATCTCAGCTATAGATGAGGTCAAGCCCATTGCACAGTCAACTGGAAGGGTGCCCAATGAGGATGAAGGCAACAACAATGAATAATATCCATTCCTTCTCAACCAGTCATATCCTAATTTCTTATATGCTAAAATATTTTATGTGGATGGCAAGGAAATTTTGTACAACCCAAAGATTTACTGATCTGATACTTGTAAATTATATATAATCTCATACTACTTTTGTGCTATAAATTTTTTGTCGAATAATTTTGTAAATATCCAGTGCCTTATTAAGCTATGAAGCACAATTATAACTCAAAAATGTAATAATCCAATATGCTAAAGTAATCAGATCACAATGATATGAACTTTGCCACATGAATATAAAAGGTAATAGTATATTATACTACTATTAATACAAAGCAAATAATAATAAATCAATTTATAAATTATAATTTAATATTAAGTAGAATTTAAATGACAAATATTATTGATTATCAATTTTAATATAACTTAATTATGTAATAAATAAAAATTATTTAACATTTGTATAAATTATTATATAATCATGCTTAATAAAAACTTAATTATGTAATAAATAAAACTTATTTAATGTATAAATTATTATATAATATTTAATAGGACTTAAGTTGAATATAATATAAGTATATAATAAGTATTATGTTGTATTTAATATTACACTATATACTATACTAAATAAATTTTAAATAATAAATAACATAATATGTATTATATAATATTATGTATATAAATAATATATTAATATATATTATATTATTTCAATATTGTACAATATAATATATAATCTAAATATAATATAATAAGTAATATAATATAATAATATAATATACAACAAGATAATATAGAATATAATAATAAATAAAAAATAGTAAATTTATATTTAATCATTTTTATTAATATTTAATAATATTTAATATAATAGTTTAATTTTATATATAAGAAAAATATAGCTATACTATATTTGATTTAATTTATATTATATAAGATATATTATATATTAAATATAATATATATATGTATGTATGTTAATTTAATGTGCACTACATTATAATAACTTTAATATATATAAATAATATATATATATATATATATAATTATATTATATTATATGTGATGTAATTTGTATTATATAGGATATATATTATATCAAGTAGACACTAAAAATTGGCTATTTCATTTGGTCAATTTACCTCTAATTTAACCAATTTCATATCCTCTATATTAATTAAATAATACCCTATTATTTAATTAATATTCATTATCCATTATCCCTTCATCTTAACCTATTTCTTCTATCATCTTTAAATCCTAGCCTAAAGTAAACATTACCTTTAATTATTTACTCCCATCACTTATCCCTTTCCTCCAAAAATTAAATAAATCCACTAACTGCTTAACCGTGTGGATTTATTTTCTTTGGGCCTCCTTCGAGTCTCATAGAGTATTTCACTGTGTGGCTTGGGAATTTTGTTGCCTTCCCAGAGAATCGAGAGGTCTCGAGTTGTTGTCCACTGAATGACAAGGGATTGCTCTATGTGTTAAATGGATTATTCGTGCCCTTATCAGGGACAAGGCCTAGAAAATTCTTCTCAGGCATAGTATTCAATCTAGCTTCCTTGTCCATAGACCTGCTTGGAAGGGGATTGGATTTCAAACCCTTTTGGTCATGGAAGAACCAACCCAGATTGTTGGGACATTTGTGGCCAAAAGTACCTGGTGTGCTTGGGAGGCTGTTAAACCTTGGCTCCGTTGGGCTGGCTCTGGTTTTCGAGATGGGATTTCTCTTAACCTGCACAATATTTGGTGGTCGCCTCTTTTTGCTTGTAATGGTCAGCTGTTGACTAAGTTGCCTTGGCTTAAGGTGCTCAGGTTTCACAAGAAGTGTATTTAGACCCTTCAACAGATATTTCATAAACCCACCATGCGTATTATGTTGTCGGAAGCTTTTCATGCCCAGTTCAGGCTTCATAACTAGGACCGTGCTACTTATGAGGGTCTGGTGAATGCTATTCTTGCTGAGTTGCTTCATAAAGTTGGAATTTGTGGGACCAAACCTTGGTGGAAATACTGGAAGTGGTATCCAGACACCCCGTTCAGAAATTACAAGCCTTAGCTTGGTTACAAGTGGCTCTCACCACATTTTCCTATGATTTAGAGCTTGAACCAGAGGTGGCTTCTTCAATCTCCTGCTCATGTCTGGCATAAAAGATTTGTTGTTAGTTGGTCTGCAAGTGTTGAGCTAAAACTTGCCCACTTTTCCTGGTGTATTCTTTTCCAAGGTTTTCCTGTGGGTTCTCGACTTGTTCACCTGGTGGTCCGGGACCCTCGCCCTTTTTGTGGGAAAGCTAAGAATTTTAAGCATCTTTTTTAGTTTTGTCCCAGAGCCCAACAACTTTGGACTTGGATTTGTGAATTTTTTCGGCCCTTTAGGCCAGATCCTTTCTCCTAGCATATAGTGTTGCTAGGAGATTCTCCCAGATTTCCTACAAAATTCACCCAGCTTTGGCACACTTTTAGGGTGGAAATTCTCTTCAATATTTGGAAAGATAGAAATGCTTGCATTTTTTCACATACTCAAATGGATATTCATGTATCTTTATATGCTAAAGCTATCATTTTCTCTAATGTGCTTCTACAGGTTCAGGTGCAAGCTAACAAAGTTGCACTTGACATTGCTCACCTTCAGGTTCTCCTAGATAACTGGGGTAATGCCCCTTGTACTGTTGCTTAGGTCCTTGCTTCACCCACCTCTTCCCACAAACGGTTTCCCTCCAGGGGCTGGTAGTGGAGTGGCTTTGCTCATGCCCGCTCCTAGCCTACGCTTTGGCAAGATTCTTGCACTCTTTAGCGAAACCGCTCTCCTCCACTGTGGGCTATCCAAGGGTAGCCTTTTGGTGGTGCTTCAAGGAGCGCTAGTGGTGGTTCTGGGTGGCCCTTTGATGACCCTCCTACTTCTGGCTCTGGTTGGCCAGTTACTGGTAAAAAATTTCTGCGTCTGGCGCTTGCAATCTCGCCCTAGCATGAGGAAGAAGATAAAGAGAAAAAAAATGTTGATGATGGTTGGGGCCCTCCTCCTGACGTCACTCCAGACCCCACTGATGTATGGGGGAAAAATTTGGATGACAGAGACCCTCCTAGCTGTGCTAGCACTACTTTGCCTGCTTAATGTTTTTTTTATTTACTTTGTAATTTTGGACTTCTGGGCTTCATCCATGTGATCTGTTGGTTTTTTTCGGTGCTGCCCATTTGATTCTCGGGGTGTGCCTTTTTACCACCCATCCTTTTTTTGTGAATATGTATCTTTATATTTAACTTAATATAGATAGCTTCCTATTAATAAAAAAAAAAAGAGAAAATAATCTATTTATTTCCCCACATGTCACATCCTCCATAACTTTTCTCTAATCCTAATTAATTTGCATAATCTTGGATTAAAGATGTGCACATTCCTAATCCTTGATTAGTGGGTGTCACATCCTCCATAAAATGCAAGTTGTCCCTAATCTTTCCCTAATCCTTGATTAGGGACGTGTCACATCCTCCATAAAATGCAAGTTGTCCCTAATCTTTCCCCATTAGCCTAATTTCCCCACTAATATCTCACTTGCACATCTTAATCCTTATTAATTAGCCTAGTCTAACCAATGGTCAACCCCTAATGAATACTACCCATCCCCAATGAAATTTTTAATTCCATTTTATTCCTCTAACACCCCTCATCGAATTTTTAATTCCATTTTACAATCCCCATGTCCTTTCCAATGGAATTTTATATTCCATTTATGTATCCAATGTCTTTCTAAAGAGAAATTTTTAATCCCTCCCCACATCTCCCAAGGAATTTTAAATTCCTTTTATCTTTCCCCAAGGAATATTAAATCCCTTTTATCCTTCCCATATACATTAAAAGGAATTTTTAATTCCTTTGGTCAACCCTCTTGTCTCATCCATCCACATGATGACAAGTGACACTATCTTATGGGTTGAGATGCCTCAAGGCATCTCAACCCTTGATCTCTTGTCCTTTTTCAATCTCCACCATCCATTCCTTTCCCCCTTATGACTAACACTTAGTCACTTTTGCATTGTAACTCATTCAACCACACTCATTCTACTACACCACCTTTATCTCAATCTCTCAATCATACACCACCATCTTGCATCCAAATCAAGCAAAAATAAGTCATTATGTTGTCAAAATCGAATCATGAGCACACCTATCAAGCTACCAAAGGGGAAAACTACTCATCAAACTCTTCCATAGGATCTTTGGAAGATAGTTTTTACTGGTTTGAGTTTTATCGTAGGTCCTAATCTTGAGTGTTTGTTGTGTTTTTATCTTTTGCTTGATTTTGTTATTTGTTTGCATTTTTAGTTAGATAAATTCACTACACACATTTCTAACACACCTGATGGGATCCACGTCATGGGTCCCTTGATCTTTTTTCTGTTGTTTTATTTTTTGCAGTATTTTTTTTCTTACAAAGGAGAATACACCACATGGGCAGACCCCCTCCCTATCTAGGGGCGAACCTAAATTTCTAGATGGGAAATTGGTCTCTAGCATCTAGATTGGCAAACCTTCCGACTCCATATAGGTGATTTTGTAGACAGATAGGCGATTCTGTAGATGGGCGATCCTATAGATAGGTGGTCATGTGGATAGGCAATCTTGTAGATATGCAATCCTACGGATAGGTGATTCTGCAATCTACATAGCCAATCCCGTGACCTACATAGCCAATCCTACAGATAGGAGATTTTGTGTATCTTGTCTTTGGTTGTCCAAGATTGGTGGGAAAAACTACTAATATATTTTATGCAGAATGAGTAGTCAAAGATCTTAGTGTAGTTATTTCCCAAACTAATGTAGGCACATTTCAATTTTCTAAAGGGTCAATTAACACTTGCTTGTCATGTTTGGAGTTAGCTATCGATGTATGCTCTCCTTTTGCACTGTACAATGAGCTTGGGGATTAGAAATCATAGCTAACTCAAGTCCATTGTGTTACCTAGGGGGTTATTTGCATGTATGCTCTCCCCTTGCATGACATGTGAGCCTGGGGATCATAAATGCCTAACACACCCTTCCCTTTAGGATATTTTCTTGGGGATTTCATCACCCCAAGTGACAATCTCAACCACATGATCTGATGGTGTATATAAAGGGGGGAGAACTAAAGTTGTACCCCAATCTAGTTGCGTCATGTATGGCAGAGCATTGATACTAGGGTGATTCCTAGTTAGGTGTGAAGGGTTGGTCTGAGTCTCCAGTACCTTGTTGGGGCTCCCGATCCATACTTGTGATGGGATAGTGTTCACGGATGTGCCTCACGCGCCCTCCTAGTGTATCGAGGACTCCCCTAGTTACCTATTTAGCCTAGTTTAAGACCCTATTTTAGTTGTGGCTTGGTGTAGTGCAAGGATTGTGGATGGCACCACAAAGCTATCCATGTGTTCCCACCTGATTATCATGGAGTATTAACCCCTCAGGGTAGTGGGCCTACATCAAGTTTGTAAACCTCTAGGGAAATTCATGTTCTTGGCATGTCTTCTTGTGTGATACTAGTGACTGTCTTCAGTCTGGAGTCAGTATTTTCCCACTGTCTTCTTGTTTATTGTGATTTTTCCTTTGCCGTAGTCCCTTTGTTTCATAGGTTTGAATCTACCTCCTCACAGAGGTGAATCCACATTGGAGATGGGTGAACCTGCCCTCTAAGGGGCGATTCTATGTCATTGTCTAGTTCCCCTGCCTAGTTAGTTATCCCTAATAGGTGATTTTGCCTCCTATAGAGGCGAATACTCTTATCTTGTATGTCCATCCCTGTGGCGATTCTTCTCCTAAAAAGGGTGAATCCACTTGAGTTGTTCATGCACCCTCATCACCCGACAGGTGAATCCATCTTTCATAGAGGCGATTCTGCTTCTGTGTTCTTGTCCCTCATCCATACTGTCACTATGGTTGGGAAAATCCATCTCCTGTAGAGGTGATTCCATGTCTAAGTAGACACCTCATCATCCACACATTACCCCTAGATAGGCAATTCTAATTCACACAAGGGCGCAAGTGATCCCACAATAATGGGTTACAGTTTTTGGCCAAACTTGACATTAAAATCAGGATTTTTCACCAAATATTCACTTTCTTACACCTATTGCAGGTAAACCATTAAGAATTTGAAGATGAATCAAACTAGTTATTTGTTAGATATTTTGTGTAGATTCTAATTATATTTTAAAAAAAAAATTAAAAAATAAATTGTGAATCATTTTATGTAATTTTTAATAACTTACTTTTTCTACTAATCAACATTTTTAAAAAGTGATATTTACTTCAAACTGCATAATTTTTTTTATAGACATGAAAAAATTCTAATTTTTAAATTATAAAATTTTCACACCAATATCTAGTGCATGGATATTTTTTCATAATTTTTTGTTTCATATTTTATTTTTAATTAATTTTCCAAGTCAGAGTAATTATAATTTGGACAGAGGTGTACTTCGGCCTGCATAAATTTTTTTGTATTCATTTGAATTAACTTATTCTTTTTTTGTTGGAATAAGGACCTCAATAGCTAGTACACATGTATTTTTTAGAATTTTTTTCTATATTTTTCAATTTTTTCGTATGTGTGAAACAAAGAACTTGATGTTAATTGAAAATCCTACATTTACAAGAAATAAAAAATAAATATAATAATCAAAGTAAACATATTTAAAATTATAATTTTTGGGAAGCTTATAATAAGGGCTACATGCTTACAAAACATAAATTTTAAATGAATTCATTTGATCACCCAAAAGGTAGATCAAAAGTGGTTTTGTTATCAACATTTTGATAGGTGTAGAGGAGACTCGATAATAGGTATGGTTTAAATCTAACAAGATTCTATCCAAGGGGGTTTGATCAATCCCTCTTTAATTGAAATCATTTAAATGGAACCTTTGAAGTCTTAAATCATTGTATTTTCTAAAAATATGTGATTTCAGGGAAAAATTAGGATGTCCCAAAAAGTGTAACCCATTATTGTGGCAACCCCTGATGATCTTGTCATCATACCATCTGTACATATCCATAGATAGGTGATTTTGTCACCACATCCATACAGTCCAATAGGTGTTTATGCAACTTTGATAGGAAATTCTACTTGATATCCATACATTCAAACCTATCATAGGTAGTTGTGTTATCCATTTTTGTACTATGATCATTTATTGGTGAATCTGTTACTCTGATAGATGTTTTCATGTACCTAGGTGTTTCCGCTAACTACAAAGGAAATTATGCTATATTCTTGGGTGAATCTGCTCCCCCTACAAAATCCAGAGAGTAAATCCTTCATGTCATGATTAGCCTATATCTTCCTAAGTCCAAAACTGTAATCCATTCATTTTTCTCTTCATATCCATCTCCAAACAATCACTTTCATCTTATCAACCACTATAAATCTTGTCCACAACATCATACCATTTGAGCAAGTAGTCATCTAAACCTATCCTCCATCCATCCAACAAGCATCCCATCATTTTAGCTGCATCCTTGAACTTGGGATTCCCTCACACCATATTTTCCAATCATCATAGTCTAAGATTGAATCCCATCCTAATCTAACTTCATCTACATTCCAATTTGAGCTTTAGTCCATCTACATCCAAGATCTTCTAATATTGAAACAAGTCTTAAGACCCCTTCTTCCATGTTCTTCTAATCCATTCTATTTATCTTTTCATCATCTCTCATTTTCTTCTAATAATCTATTCCCATCTTTTCAATCCATATCCATCCAATCCAACATCACAAATCCTTATCCTCCATCAATGCAACCAAAAATAGTAGTCAAAGGAGATCCCAATTGAATTGAAAATGACATTAAATGTCTTGATGATCAAGATGAGTATGAGATAGATCCCCTTGATGCTCTCATTACTAGCCATCTCTCCCCAAGCTTCATCCAAAATCCAATCACTCATCAAAGCTATCCCATCATTCCTTCATCCACACCTACTAGCAATCCTTATGCTACCTTTGACAAGGGATATCCATTATCTTCTCCATCCCATATCCATCCTATTCTTCATCCACATCTCTCTCTTATCTATCCCCCACATATCCTTCTCATTCCATATCCATAGCTCCATCTTCTCTTCTATCCATATCTCAACGTCCATCTTCACAAAATAATGCTATCACCTCCATCCCTAGTCCAGACTTACCATCTCATTATCCTCTAAACCATATCCCAATCCATAAACCTAATCCTCCTATCCATGATCCCAATTATTTTGATCCCCCATCCATGTATTATCTCAATCCACCATCCACATCCTCCTATCTTAATCCACCGTCCACATCCTCCTGTCTTAATCCATCATCCACATATTCCTATCTCACTTCACCATCCACACCCTCCTACCTTAATCAACCATCCATGGTCTCCTATCTCTATCAACCATCCATGCCCTCCTATATCACTCCATTTTCCACTCCATCATATCTTAATCCTCCCTCCAATCTATCATACGTTTATCCTCCATCTAATTTGATCCCCCCACCAATCCTAATCCTCCACCCACACTTAGTCCTCCATCCCATCCCATTCCTCCATCTAATGCTAATCCACCAAACCATAATCCTAGTCCTCCATCCATTCATAATCTTTCTTCTATTACCATCACCCAATGTAAGCCTAGAATACACAAGTATCTCCTTCCAGATGTCATCCAAAGACTCATGACAAAGAAGACATCCCCAAATCCACATCTTGATGTTGTGGAACCATGCCACTCCACTCCACCATGTATGATCACTAGTGATGAGACCCTTCTTCATTCCAAACCTATCATTCTTCTTACCACTACTAGTACAACCAAAATCATTAAAACCATCAAACCCACGAAATCCATTGAATCCCCACCTTCTACTCCAAGAGCCACCCTACCCATCAAAGACACCCAAATGCAATCCACTTCTCCTACTCCTTGTACCACCAAAATCCACTCCCATGAACTTCATGAATCCTCCATCCTTCCATCCACCCCATTCAAGTATTCCATCCAACATTCCTCTTCCCCCACACCATCTACACCCATTGAAAATTTCCAAGAGATTGTTCCAAATGAAGATCTTACCATCCCATCTAGTCCACCTCAAGATCATAGTCCCTCATCCACTTCATCCCATGATCCCCTTGTCACTCAAGATCCAATCACTCCATCTCATGATCCCTTATCAACCACTACCCTAAATCAAGATCCTACCATTACACCTAATCCCCCTCATGATTCCTTATCACCTCCTCCTCCAAATCAAGATCCTTCCATCTGATCATCTCCATCTCATGATCCTTTATCACCACCTCCATATCTCCTTGATCCTCTTACATTCATCCATGGTGATTCTCTTGTAGAAGAAGAAAAAATCATATACACCACCCATCCTCAACCTAATAATGGGATTGCATCATGCTTCTAAAATAACGAGCATCCTGCCATAAATCAAATGCTCAAGATCATGAACTATCAAGGAAAAGGCTTAGGCTTTCATGAGCAAGGTATTTTAGAGCCCATCCATGTCAAAGAAAATCCACGTGTACAAGGTCTTGGCTATATATCTCAAGACTCACAATCCAAAAATGTTGGTACAACCTTTGTACATCCTAAGTGAACCTACTCCAAAAGATTAATAGGATCTTCCCATCACTCCACCAAACCATTTGTTTCCATCCCCCGTCCTACATCATATCACCTCAAAAAAGCCATCCATATTCCTCCTTCATCCTCCAAATCCATTTTGGGTCTTTATGTCCCTCCATCCTCTATTACCCATCCTCCATCTACTATGTCTATTTTGGGTTCTTATATCCCTCCATCCACCATCACATATCCTCCATATACTAAGTCCATTTTAGTACCTTATATCCAAAAATCACTTCATCTCATCCTACTCATCCCCTCATCCATTAATCACCTATCCCTATCACCCATCATAAACATCCTACACTCATATTCCCTAATCAAGATCAACAAAGGAACAAAAATATGCATCCTCCATCCACACATCATCCATATCCTCATACTTATCCCATTGTTATTAAAAGCACTTTGGATACAAAAGTAAAATGCATAAATCCAAACATCCACATGAATCTAGAGATCACAATGTCTCCTCAAAAAGACATGTTGAAGAAAAGAAATATTTGATAGACAATCCAAATCAAACACAAAGGTCACAAAGTTCCATCAAAGAAAACATTGAAACCATGTGGATCCCAAAGAAAAAGGATGCAATGCCTTCAAATGAAACAGCCATAAGAACATACAAAGTTTCTAATACAAAAGCTAATCATACACATCCTCCATGTCCTAAATCTATTTTGGTTCCTTATATCCCAAAATTTACTATCCCTACTTCGCCATCCCAATCGTCCACCCAATAATCCTCCTATCATTCCACATCCCTCACCATATGTGCTAATGTTGATCCTAAAAACATTCCCCCATCACACATCCACCCCATCATTCCATCCATGCACTTTCCAACATCCTATCCATTATCCCACATATTTCCCCCATCAAATATCTTTAATCCATTTTCTTGCATAATCCATCCATTCTAATAAGGTTGTACCAACATCCAATAGTCATTTTGCACATGGGCTCATATTACCTCGTATGGAACTTGATGCTTGAGTTCTTCATCCATCCACTTATCACATATATTCCAAATCCATTTATCCACATTGCTATCCACATCCATCTCCATCCACCCATTATTGAAAAATCCAAAAAACCAAAAAAATTCCCATAAAGTCAAAAAAACAAAAAGAAAGCGAAAAAGAAGTATAGAGAAAAAAATTCGTCCAATGGTGAAAACTTGGAAATCAAGAGCCTTGGATAAGTACAATGTTGATAACATGGAAAATAGCCATCATGTGTAAATCCCCCATCCAGTTTACTTCCACACTTGGGGGAAACTGCACCCCCTTTCTCCATCTCCTACATCCAACCTATTCACCTATCCTACCTATCATATCCCATTTATCCCAATATATCCATCTTCCTTGGGGTATTGATCAATATAGGGAAAAATATATATATGTACACACATGTTTTAGAAACCTCTTGGCATATATTCCCCCCATCCACACAATATCATATCCCTTGTCAACCCATCCTACTATCATCCATCTCCTTTATCTATCCATCATTCTACAATTCATCTCCTTTAATTATCTAGTCCTCTTATCTATCATCCCTCTTTCCTCATCACAACTGGCATATCTAGAGTGGGGCATTTGCTTCCTTTGTGACATGGTCCTTGGCGATTTTATTCTATACCATTCATCCATCAAAAAAACCCTTCCACCTCCCCATGCTTATTTTCCCATCCATCCATCCAAACGATAATCCCTTCCATCTCACCATCCTTATCTTCCCATCCCTCCATCCACAAAAAAAAACCCTTCCATCTTCCCATCCATCCATCCACTAATCCTTTTCTTCTTTCTAAATCCTTATCTTCCCATCCATCCATCTAGTAACCTCTTCCATATCCAAATCCTTATCCCTTTATCCATCCATCCTATCATCTTTCCATTTCCCCATCTTTATGCATCCATCCCTTTATCTCTATTTTCATTCCATCTCATAATCCCTTGTCATTGGTATCTAGCTATAGGCTACCCCCATGCAATCTGATGCCATATATCTCATTGTCATCACTCCCACCTCTTTCACCCATCTTGTTAATATCCTATCACTTTGCATCACTCATTTTTCCACTGTATGAACCTCCCAATTCATCTTTTGATGATTTCAATAACTATCCCATCATTGAGCTTTGCATAATCCACATCTTATTCATTTTGACCATCCTGTCCACAAGGTCATTCTTGTGTCCTCATATAGGTTTCATCATTGTATCTATTTATTGTTAGTTCTTGCATTGTCCTTTATCCATAGTTTATTTTTTTATTGAACTACGTTGTCTCTGTGCTTTCACATAGGAAAGGCTATCTTTGATGAGCCCTTGAGGCACTAGGTTGTCTTTTAGGGTTTTCCCTTGTCTTTGTCATGTTATCAAGAGTGTCTATATCTTACTGGAAATAACAAACAAAATCCATTAGCCCCTAGCAGTCCCAATCAATTTTAGTTATCTTGAGTCATGTCGACCCTATGATCTACTCCACCCATCTTCAATCTTAGTAGGATGTGTCCTTCCTGACATTCAACTATGTCAATCCCATCCACCTATCATCCTCATGGAAAAGGATATTTGATATTTATTGAAATTTCTTGGTGCTTTTGCATTTTGCTTATCTTTTTAGTTTCCTACTATACTTACTCAAGGTCACCATGATCCATCATATCATGGTGTGCTTTGACAGGTAGAAATAGGGGCATATCTTTGTTTTGTGTGTGATCATGTTTTCTTGGATGTCTTGCATAGTACCCACCAAGATCCTTGTGGTCTGGTGTTACGCTAGGGAAACCTTTGTGTCTATGGTTTTCCAACATTGTCCCTAACAAAGCTCCAGTGACTTTGGGATGTTGGACTAGCCTTTTTTTTGTTGCATTTGTCTCATGCATGTGATATAAAGTCACCTTGATTCCTCATACCTTGGTGCATAGTATCTCATGCTATATCAAATTTAGTGCTCACTACATGGCGACATAATGTATAAAAATTGAAATTTCTTGATTTGGTCACTCTCCTTTCATCTCCCCATCTTCCATCCTACCATCTATCATTTTCCTCTATCATTTTCTATCCTAATAATTGGATTTTGGCTATACAAGTGAGTTTTCTCCGTCCATTTCCTTATCATTTATTCATCCTTCCATCTTTTCCATCATCTCATTGTCATTTTAGTTGTTTAGAATAATATAGGTTTGTTATTCTAAGCGTATTTTCATTAATCCTCATCATATCATCATCTCTTTAATCTTCTTAGGATAATATATATTTTTTATACTAAGCATATTTTCCTCCATCATCTTCATTCGTTTCAGCAATCTCACATCTCAATCCAATCCTAATCCATTCAATCTAGGAAAAATCATCTAATTACATGTTTGGTCTTGTTCCTATCCATGCTTCAAGCCTTGATCTCATCATCATGATCATCATCAGGATGTATCCTTCCGTCTCATTTTGCATTGTTTTAGGATATACCATTCCTCATCAACAACACTCTCATTCTCATCATCGAGATGTATCCTTCTACATCTTTATGTTGTTTCAGGATATATCATTCCATCATCAACAACAATCTTATTATCATCATCAAGATGTATACTTGCCTATCTTTGTGCTATTTCAGGATATATCATTCCCTCATCAACAACACTCTCATCATAATCATCAGGATGTATCCTTGCATATCCTTGTGTTGTTTCAGGATATATCATTCCCTCATCAATAACACTCTCATAATAATCATTGGGATGTATCCTTGTAGAATAGTTTCGATAATTGAGAGGGGGCGGTGAATTAGTTATTATAAACCAATTTTCTTGACTTTAATTAATTCAGAGAAAACTTAAATCAATTAGATAATAATCTAATGGATATGAACATGAAAGAACATAAGAACACCAAAATTTACATGGAAACCCAAGAAGGGATAAATCACAGAGAATGCTAATTCTCAATTATAAAACACCGGTTAAGGTGATTTTTACAAAGGGCTCACTGCCAAGTTGCTCACTGTAGGTAAGGCTCACTACCGGTGGGCTCACTGCCCGACTATTATAGCCAAAGATAAAAGGCTCACTACCAAAAAGATAAAGGTTCACTGCCTATAGAAAAAGGGCTCACTTCCAATAGAAAATGGCTCACTGCCAGAAGAATGATGAAAGGAAATCCACCACTGAAATAATTGTTATCAACAATGACACCATATAGAATCTCATTGTCTACTGCCTCTGATCATATACTTTCACATACTTCACAATGTCTGTATTTTTGCATTCATCACACTTCCTTTCATCTAACAAAATCAACTTTTACTTAGATACTATTCCAGGCTTCCATAAACTCCTAAGTCAACCAAACACAATGTCTTCATAATCTCTTAAGTCATCCAAATACAATTTGAATTAGGTCACCACAAAACATTCCTGTGGTGGAGAGGAATGAAACATGGACCAATCAAAACCTCCTTGATCAAATAAACATGCCACCATGATATCTGGAAATAGAATATACACGTTACAATGCAGATAATATTTTGGGGCACATTATTCAATTTTTAGATTGGTTCAGACCCATAAGTGTGTGTCTCATTATGTTGCAAAATGAATGGAACCAAGACAACCATGACCAAAAATAGATCATCATAGAACAGGATCTGGAGCATGCTAATCTGGATCACCAAAAATCAGAATCAATCAACCAAGATATGTTGACATCAATGACAACCATTAATGACAACAATCAACAACATCACATTCCAAAAATCTCCTCCTTTTTCATTGATGGCAACATTTGGACCAACAAAAAACCATTAACAACAAAAAAAAAACAACTCAAATATCAACATCTTCTTGTCTTCTTTTCTTCTCCCCAGGTTTGACATTAAGGACAAAGGGAAAAAACTCCCCTTGAAAAACTTACTCCACTCCCCCTATGAGGAACCCTCCCAACATTGATCCAAATAAGAGTGAAAATGTAATATCTTAGAACAATGCACATCCTGGTGCACATTATTATAGATTAGGAGGGGGAAAAACCCCTAACTTTTTGCTCAACAGTTTTGTGAAAATGCATGTAATCTACTCTTTTGTAGGAACATATTCAAGTCTGACCTCATTTTCCAATATCTTCTCCCTTAAGAAATGATATCTAATGGATATATGTCTCATTTTTGAGAGTTGTATTGGATTCTTGGAAATGTTTATTGCATTGGTATTATCACACATAATTGAAATCAGTTCATCAACTGATATGCAAATGTCCTTCAACGTTTGTTCAATCCACAATACTTGAGTGCAATAGGAGTATGTTGCAATGTATTCAAATTCATCAATAGATAGAGATACAAAATCTTGTTTCTTACTTGATCAAGCAACCAACTAGGAGCCAAGGAAATACGCTCCACCACTTGTGCTTTGCTTGTTATTGACACATCCGACCCAATCAACATCAGTATAAGCTATCAAAGGGAAATCAGAGTCCTTTGTATACCATAACCCCATATCTTCTATATCCTTCAAATATCTAAAGATCCTTTTTACTGCAACAACATGTGATTCCTTTGGTTTTTGCTGAAATCTAGCTGCTAAAAAAACAACATACATAATGTCTGGTCTAGTAGTAGTCAAATATAACAATCCTCCAATCATTGACTTGTACATACTTGCATCAACTTTAGGTGAATCATCTTCTTTTGTCAACTTGCATCTAGTAACAATTGGTGTACAAACTAGTTTGGAGTTCTCCAACTAAAACTTCTTCAATAATTCTTTGGTATACTTGGACTGAGAGATGAAAATTCCTTTGTTGTTTTGATTTACTTGTAGTCCAAGGAAGAAATTTAACTCACCTATCATAGACATTTCAAATTATTTCTTCATTTCATCTACAAATTTTTTGCTCATATCATCATTTCCTCCAAAAATTATGTCATCAACATAGACCACAACAATCAACATTTGATATGAGTGAATTATGTAGTATAAATTACTGTCAGCAAATCCCTTTTGAAATCCTTGTCCAACTAGATACTTATCTAATCTGCCATACCAGGCTCTAGGTACCTACTTCAACCCGTATAAAGCTTTCTTCAACCTGCAAATAGCATCTAGGTCACTTCCAGACTTGAATCCCTTTGGTTTCTCAATGTAGACTTCTTCCTTCAATTCTCCATTCAAGAATACAAATTTTACATCCATTTGATAGACTTTGAAATCCTTAAAAGTTGCAAAAGCTAGGAATATTTGGATTGCTTCCATCTAGGCAACATAGGCATATGTTTCTTCAAATTCAATACCTTCGACCTGAGTGTAACCTTTGAAAACCAATCTTTCCTTGTTTCTCATTACCTTTCCATTTTCGTCCAACTTGTTATGGAATACCCACTTTGTTCCAATTACATTTTTGTCTGTCGGTTTGGGCACAAGTTCCCAAGTCTAATTTTTCTCTATTTGATCAAGCTCTTCTTTCATTTCCTTCACCCAATTTTGATCATTGCATGCTTCTTCCATAGTTTTTGGCTCATTCTCCTAGAGTAGACACAATAATAGTTTCTCTTGAGCTACTTTTCTTCTTGTGATGATTCCCTTATTTTTATCTCCAATAATCTAGTTTTCTGAGTGGTTTTTTTGTACATATTTTGGGGTCTTAGTTGTAGTTGTTGGAGCCTCCTTTGTCTCTTCTTCTTTCTTATCCTTGTTTTTTTGTCATCATCTAATTCATATTCAATATTCCTGTCGGTATTTCTTTGAATATCTTCATCTACTTTCACATTCACACTTTCAATCATCTTGTTCAGTCTCTTGTTGTAACATCGGTAAACTTTGCTTCTTATAGAGTAACCCAAAAATATTCCTTCATTTGCTCTATTGTCGGACTTTCCAAAATTTTCCTCATCTCTTCAAATGTAGCATTTGCTTCCAATTTTTTTGAAATATTTTATTGTGGGAGCTCTTCCATGCCATAGCTCATATGATGTCTTTCCATATTTCATTCGGAATATTATTTTGTTAAGAGTGTAAACTATTGTGTGTATTGCTTCTCTCCAATAGACCTGTGGTAAACTTGCTTCATTGATCATTGTCCTAGCTACTTCTTGAATTGTTCAGTTCATTCTTTCCACTACACCATTCTGCTAAGCTGTTCTATGGGTAGATAGTTGTCTTTTAATGCCATTTTTTTCATAGAATTTTTTGAATTGATCACAAGTAAACTCTCCTCCTTTATCAGATCTTAAACACTTGATTATTCTATCAACTTCATTCTCAACTCTTGCCTTGAAAATATTGAATTTTTCTAAAGCTTTTGATTTTTCTCTTAAAAATGAAACCCAAGTTAATCTGAAATAATCATCTATTAAAAGAATGAAATATCTCCCACCTCGTAAGCTTCTAGTTTTGGTTGGACCACAAAGGTCATTGTGTACAAGGTCCAAAAAACTAGTAGATGATTCTTATTTTCTTCAGAACGTTTCTCTGGTCTACTTTCCTTCTTGACATCCTTTGCAGATAGTGTTGTCTGGTTTGGCCAGTCTTGGAAAATATCTGACTACTCTTGTTGAACTCATCCTTACCAAATTGTCGAAGTTGATGTGACACATCCTCCGATGCCAGAGCCAACTATCATTGGATTGGGAGAATACACATCTCTTTGTAGCTTGTTCAAGTTGATACATATTCCCACATGTTATTTTTCCAGCTACAATAACAGTTATGGATCTCCTCCAAATCTCACAACTATCATCTTGAAATACGACAGTATAGCCATTTTTGCACATCCATCCAACACTCAAAAGATTATGATAAAAACCCTTCACATAGTAAACATTGTCAGTGTTATGCTTTCCATCAAATGTAATAGAACCAATTCCAACAATCTGTGCTATTTTATCATATCCAAATCTAACAAAACCTCCATCATATTTCTCAAGCTTCACAAACTTACTTTTATCATAGGTCATATGATTCAAACATCCACTGTCAAATAGCCATTCATGTCTTTGTTTCTTTTAACAAATAATGCAGCTTCAATGTTATCATTAGATTTCAAACAAATATTAGAGTTATCAAATCTAGGTTCATCCTTTTCCACAAAAAATAAATAATCCTCATGATTTGGTTCATCATCTGAGATGTTGGCATTCTCATTAACATAATAGGCCTTCTTATTGATCTTTTAAAACTTTTTCCTTGTTTCTTTTTCTGGAAACTTAGTTGCTAATGAGCAACCTTTCCACATCTAAGACATTTAAGAGGTAACACACCTTTGTACTTGAAGGTACCTTTCTTCAATTTCCTTGTGAAATTTTCTTCCAATTCATCTAAACTTTCATCATCTAGATCTTCTTCTATCTTTGTGGCTTTGAAGGCTATTTTAGATTTCTCATTTTCTTTTCTATTTTTCTCATCTCAAACGTGGTCAACGTGCCAAATAGTTTCTCTCTAGTGAACTTATTCAAATCATAAACTTCCTCAATAGCTAAGATCTTGTCACTATAGCTCTCTGGTAGGGTCATCAAAATTTTCTCCATAACATCTTCATCTATTAGAGTGTCTCCTTGATTTTTGACTTCATTTACTATACTATCAACTCTCTAAAAGTAGCTTGCTATATCCTCACCTTCTTCCATCCTCAAGTTTTCATATCTCCACTTAGCTATCAACTTCTTTGATAATTTGACACTATCATTTCCTTCATAGATTTCTTTCAAAGTTTCCCAAACTTCATAAGCCATGCCCAATGAAATAAATTTTGTTAAATAAGTCTTAGACAAAGCATGAAAGATTGCATATCTTTCCTTTTCATTATCTTCATAGGCAGTTATGTGCAAGATCATGATGGGCCAAAAAGTGGCGATATGATGGGTATGTGTAGGGTATGTGGTTGACGACTTTTTTTACCCAAAATTGATGAAACGAAAAGGGTTTTTAAAGTAGATTCTTGGCTTTCCAAGAATATAAATTGTGCTTTAATTTGAATTTAATAAATAATTACTATTCATTTTCTATTTGAATTATGACTAAATTCTTGATTGATAGGCTGATTGAAAAACATCTATAACTTTCAAACAATATCACATTTTTTGAATCTAAAACATGTGTCACATTCTATGCTTCACATACTATAGGATTAAAAAAAAATGAATTTAATGAAGTTTTGACCAAGTTAAGGTGGTTAGACATACGAGGTTTTATATTTTTTAAAAGTTGTAATAAAAAAATTATAATTAATTATTTACTTGGAAGAAAATTATAAAAAAATATGCATCACATTGGGACATGAGTCCTCTACTTATATCTATAATCTTATAAAAAAATATTATCAGTTTTTTGTGGTTAGGGTGGTTAGGAAGGACTTCTTATTTTTCCCCTGAAATTTAAGTGCTACTACATTGAAATTTCAAATTTTCACCAAATAGATTTAAAAAAAAAAAACCTTGTAGTTTAGAAACTACATTCAATTTGCTACAGATTCTATTCTTACATATTTTTGAAATAATATAGATAACTTATTCAAAGTTTTACGTCAAGTTGCCTAACTTTGATTTTTTGAAATTTTTGCCTCTTAAGGGCTCATTTTTTCTATGATGATCCTGCACATACCTAAGCAGAAATCTCATCCATATAACTAGGACCAGCTACCGACTCAACATATTTCTTCTCAGCAACTTTCCAAGTCTCGTAGCCTAGAGATATTAGATAGCCTCTCATCTGTACTTTCCAAAAACTATAGTCAGATCCATCAAATACATGAATTGTCAGTTTGTGTGCCATTGGATCTACCCCAAGTGGTTAAACTCTTCTTCAAGGAACCAAAGCTCTAATAACAATTGTAGAACAATCCAGATAACTGAGAGGGGGTGTGAATTAGTTATTATAAAACAATTAAAAATTCTTGACTTTAAATAATTTGGAGCAAACTTAAATCAATCAGATAATAATCTAACAAATATGAACATGAAAGCACATAACAACACCATGCACAAAGAACACCAAAATTTACATGAAAACCCAAGAAGAGAAAAACTATAGAAAATGCTAATTCTCAATTATAAAACACTGGTTAAGGTGATTTTTACAAAGGGTCACTACCAAGTTGCTCACTATAAGTAAGGCTCACTATCAGTGGGCTCACTGCCCGACTATTACAGCCAAAGATAAAATGATCACTGCCAAAAAGATAAAGTCTCACTACCTATAGAAAAAGGGTTCACTGCCAACAGAAAATGACTCACTGCCAAAAGAATGATGAAAGGGAATCCACTGCTGAAATAAGTGTTATCAATAATGACATCCTGAATAGAATCTCACTGTCTGCTACCTCTGGTCATATACTTTCACATACTTCATAGTGTATATATTTTCACATTCATCACACTTCCTTTCATTGAACATAATCATTTTTTACTCATACCATTCCATGCTTCCATAAACTCCTAAGTCAACTAAACATAATGTCTTCATAATCTCTTAAGTTAGCCAAACACAATTTGAATTAGGTCACCACAAAAAATTCCTGTAGTGGAGAGGAATGAAACATGGACCAATCAAAACCTCCTTGCTCAAATCAACACGCTACCATGATACCTATAAATAGAATTTACATGTTACAATGCAAATAATATTTTGGGGCACATTAGTCAATTTTTAGATTGGTTCAAACCCATAAGAGCGTGTCTCATTATGTTGCAAAATGAATGGAAATAGGACAAGCACAACCAAAGATAGATCATCACAACAAAACATCAGGAGCACTCCAATCTGGATCATCAAAGCATCATAATCAATCAATCGAGATATGTTGACATCAATGAAAACCATTAATGACAATAATCAATAGCATCACATTCCAAAAATCCTTCCCTAAGGATATATCGTTCCCTCATCAACAATGCTCTCATCATAATCATTGAGATGTATCCTTCCCTATCCTTGTGTTGTTTCAAGATATATCATTCCCTCATCAACAACACTCTCATCATAATCATTGGGATGCATCCTTCCCTATCCTTATGTTGTTTTGGGATATATCATTCACTCATCAACACCACTCTTATCATCATCATTGGGATGCATCCTTCCATATACTTGTGTTGTTTTGGGATGTATTATTCTCTCGTCAACCACACCATCATCATCATCATTGGGATGTATCCTTCCCTATCCTTTGTTTTGTTTTGAGATATATCATTCCCTCATTGATAACACTCCCATAATTATCATCTGTAGGATGTATTCTTCCCTATCCTTGTGTTGTTTCAGGATATATCATTCCCTCATCAACAACACTCCATCCACCATTAATCCATCTTGGCTTGTAGCTTTACTAGGCCAAAATCATTATTTATTCTTGAATCCATTTGCGCTTGCTTTCTTATCATCTTCTCCTTCCATAATCTCTTCCTCCTCCCATCCCATATTCTTTTTATCTTTTTGCATCATCTTCCCCTTCTATCCTTGCATCATCTCATCTATTTCAAGAGCACACCTATGTTCTCTTGAACCCACATGTCCTCTCGAGGGGGCATCCCCAATCCCTAATATTCATTTTCACTTCTCGTAGTCACTCCTTTGAATGATTGGGGCATCTTTCAAAATCTAACCATCTTCTTCTAGGTGCTATGTTTTAATCTTCTTTGAAATGATGTTACTTCATAACACCATATCAAAGAGGGGTAAAATATAGACACTAAAAATTGACCACTTTCATTTGGTAAATTTACCCCTAATTCAACCAATTTCATATCGTTTATATTAATTAAATAATACCCTATTATTTAATTAATATTCATTATCCATTATCCCTTCATCTTAATCTATTTCTTCTATCATCTTTAAATCCTAGCCTAAATTAAATAATTACCTTTAATAATTTACTCCTATCACTTATCCCTTTCCTCCAAAAATTAAATAAATAATCTATTTATTTAATTCCCCTCATTCCACATCTTCCATAACTTTCCTCTGATCCTAATTAATTTGCATAATCTTGGATTAAGAATGTGCACATTCCTAATCCTTGATTAGGGAGGTGTCACATCCTCCATAAAATGCAAGTTGTCCCTAATTTTTCTCCATTAGCCTAATTCCCCCACTAACATCTCACTTGCACATTTTAATCCTTGATTAATTAGCCCAGTCCAACCCATGGTCAACCCCCTAATAAATACTACCCATACCCTAATGGATTTTTTAATTCCATTTTACAATCCCCATGTCCTTTCCAATGGAATTTTAAATTTCGTTTATGTATCCAATTTCTTTAGAGGAATTTTTAATTCCTCCCTACTGTAGACACATAAATTTTTTTTTATCAATTTTTGGATCCATTATTAGTACCATCATCCATTATATATATATATATATATATATATATATATATATATATATAATTAATCTCATATTCATATTTCATGCATAACCATTTATCCATCTCATTAAATAATTTATAAATCCATAATCATTAAAATATTAGTTATTCATAATCATTTATTCATATTCATAAACTCCATTAAAATATCCATACATTTATATATTTGCATATTTTATTAATATCCATTTGCATATTTCCTTTATTTACCATTTTGCATGCATTTCATTTTATCCCACATTCACCCTAATATTGGATCCACCCCTGAGGAGAGCTATTTAAACCTTAACCTCTCTCATTTCTCGATCATCTACAACATTCATGATCTTTGCATCCTTACATTTAATCTTAGCATTTTTTGATATCATTTTGTCATTTTAGCATTTTGGCTCATAAGATAGTTGCATGTTAGCATTTTGGTTTATCATGCTTTCTTTTGGTATTCCATATCATTTGCATTCAATCTCTTAATCTTTGTTCACCATAGCCCCTTGTGCATAGTGCTATGAGAGAAAATTCTTTTCAACGACACAAGATCTTGGATGATAAGAGGACAATGGAGACAAAAATCCATTTTCATGCATGTGTGTTTAGTTTAGTTTATTTTATTTGCATGTGTGTGTAGGTGGGAAAATACTCCATTTTTTGATGTTGGAACAAATCTGAATCTTCGAATTTAGATACCCATTTCCTTTGTCAACATTTGGCATGCCTACTGGGACATTTCTCTAGTTTGTTTATTACCTCATAGAAGTTTTGATATGTTGAGATAATCTGTTGCATGCTTAAGATCTCAACCTTTCTTGTTTTGGCAGGGCTATATCTATATATCATTTTCTAAAATAGCATGTCCTACTATTATCGGCTAATTGCTTTTATTGTTATCAATGGTGCTTTATATAAGGGCTACATTGTCTCTAGTTGTTTTGGGGAACAAATTTTTGATATAGATTTTATATGAGAATCAATCCATCACCAATGAAAAATATTTGCATCTAAGAACATTGGAAAAGCCCAAGTCAATTCTATTGTTTTCATTTCTTTTCCAAATAGCATATTGGTCTTAAACTCATAATCGATTAGCCTAAATTTTCCTCGATTGAAAAAATGGAAGGCATGATTTGTTGATCGAATTTCATTTTGATGCATATTATGTGACTAGCTGCATGTCTTAAATTTGTTCCAAGGCTTATGGATTAGCTTATTCTCTTGCAATTTCAAAACGGTCTTGGTATTGGATGCATTTCACAAGAGGTAGTGAGTTTGGTAGCCACTCCCAATTTGTCCATGTCAAGCCTTTGTCCAGTGGTTAGGAACCTTTGTCTAGTGGACTACTACTGTGTGTTTACAATGGTTTGTCTTATTAGATTCTATTTTATCTATTGAAATCTAACGAAAACCTTTTGAACATATCTCACAAAATCACATCATTCCTTCAAGCACAACTTTTGATGCATCAAACTCAAAACTACATCTTGCTTTTGCTATTCTCTGTAAGTTCTGTTATTTGTCTGATGTAAGTTTTGTGACTTCTATATTAACTTTGATAGCCTAAATCGAATGTTCACAGTAACTAACATGCAACTCTATCTTATTCTTGTCAATGTCGTGTAAATAAAGGCTTTCCATTTTCCTTATGAAACTCATTCCATCCAAATCTTTATTGGTGTTTCTCCACTTTTTGATAGCTTAATCCCTTTTTCTAAAACTCACATCTTATTCTATTTCTCGTTGGCCGCTCTCTCTTTTACACAACTCACACTTCTAGTCACATTCTTTGTTCAATCTTCACCAAAAGGACGATAAGAGTTTATCATAGGCAGATTTGAAAACCTAAACAGATGCAATTTCATTTAGTTAGATTCAGATTTTAGTCTTAGTTTTGATTTTTGTTAATTTGGATTTTTAAGTTAGTTTAGATTTTTCTTTAAATTCTAATTTAGTTTAGTTTTCTAACTTTCTAATTTAGTTTATATTCTAATTTAATTTCGATTTAAATTTCTAATTTTAGATTTAAGTTTTCTAATTTAGATTAAAAGTTTCTAATTTAGTTTGGATTTTTCTAATTTAAGTTTAGTTTCTACTCTTTTAATGCAGTTTATATTTTTAAATTGCTAATTTAATCATATTTTTAGTTGTTAATTTAGTTTATATTTTAAAATTTCCAATCTAGTTTAGTTTAGATTTAGTAGTTTCTTAATTTAGTTTCTTAGTCTAGTTTTAATTTAGATAAAATTGGGATTTTAGATTCTTTTTTAGTTAGATTTTTTTTTTAAAAATTAAATTAATTGGACTTTAGAGTAAATGTTAATTTTTCTTTTAGTTTAGTTTCTTTTTAATTTCGAGACTAATTTGGTTAAGTGGGCGTCCTTTGCAGGTTTGCATGATAGAGATTTGAAAATTAAAACCATAAACAAATGTTTGTTGAAGACTTGAATGTGAAATTGCTAATGAATTTGATGCAGGACGGTTGTCCAAGACTTGATTTTGAAATCGATTGTATTTTAGATTAGAAAAAAATTCGTTTGGTGCTTAAAAAAGAACAACTATCTTTTTTCCATGTAGATTTAACTAGGGGGTTAATAAACCACTATTTGATGCCCTTGTAAACATGGTAGGTATTATTCTCTCACCTTGTGCAAAATCGGTGATCAAAAAACCATACCCATCTTTTTTTGTGTTAATCCCTTAGAGGGGGCCTAGCTTGAAAGAGGGAATGAGTCCAATTGGTTTTTTCGCTTGAGCTGGTATATAAATGGATAAGACTAAATTGTCAAGTCCTCATGGTATGTAGGCCTTAGCCATGCATTGCCATTTGAAACAGGGTGCCTACCTTTTCTTTTAAAGGTATAAGATCCCCTAGTAGAGTGATCAAAGCCTTAAGTGGCTTGCTGGATCCTTGCAAGGTGCTATGTCCTTGAGTATTCACTAAGAAGCACTATTTTATTAGCCAAAATCCTTCTATTTTCTGGTGCAAGATGTCAAACCTTTGAAGTCATTCCACATACTCGCAGTTCTTAGTAGAGATGAAGATTTTTTCATGGGAGATTCATGGGAACTTGAAGCTTGGTTGACCCAGAGAAGTGAGTGCCATGGAGGGGAGCTAATGTGGTCAAGCTTCTAAGTCATCCGCTAAGAATAAGCACGACTGGTTAATCCAAGCGGGAACCTAGAAAATATTTTCCTTGCCAACCCTAGGATTGTGCATGATTGTTTTCATCTTGAAATCCAACTTTTTCACAAGAAAAAAATCAAAAAAATATTTCTATTGTGTCTTGCATGTGTGTTTAAAAAAAATATCAAACAAACATCACACTTGGTAATTTGCAACATCTTAAACCCGCAAAACCTAAAAAGGTCAAATAGCAAAAGCATCCAAAATGAACCTATCACTAAAATCTCTTGGGTCCATCATCCTTCAGTTTTGATCTTTCAATCTTTGCATTCCACCTAGTCCTTTCCCTTGCATATCCATTATTGCTCAAAAAAACCTTTAGATTGCACTCAGGTTGCTCTCCCTAGGTCTTGAAATCAAACCATTGGCTATCTATCACTCGCATCACTTAAGGTCCATCATCCTTGAGTTAGGGAACACAACATTATCCTTGAGTAGGGAAATACTTTTGGAGTTCATCATCTCCTACATACCCTCTCTTGACCATTTTTCCTTGTGTCTATCCATCATAGCACAAGTAAAGCCTGGCATTATAACCAACTTCAGACCTAGAGTTTCCTTTGAACCTTGGCATTCTTAGCTCATCATATCATACCATACCATACCATTTTCATACCTCATCTTAGAATCATATCCTTTGTATTGCATCCTAGTATTAGGTCTCATACATTGTCCAATCCTAGATTGAAGATCAGAATAGTCACATATGACCCCTAGAACAAGAGCAAAAATGTTTCAAGAAGGGAACCCTTGGGGAAGAGAATTTGATGGGGAAGACCACATTAGTGTTGCACCTAGTGAAAAAAATGAAACTGATGATGAAGAAATATCCCAATCCAATATAGAAGAAGCACTTAAGGATCATAGATTCACTAAACTACTTATAGATGTAGTCAAACGTAACCCACAACAATACTTCAAAGCCCTTGTTGATGAAGGAATAAAAATGCCCCTTGATTTTGACATGTCACTACTCACGATGAATTATCAACCCAAATCTAGTGAATCTAAACATCCCAAGACAAACAATGATGAAAGAATCAAGGATCACAAACCCTTTTATCTACAACCTGGTTACAAGAGATCTTCAAAGACATCAAAACCAAAACCTACAAAAAATCCTATTTTGGATGAACTTAGAACACTGAGACAAGAATTGGATACTCTCAAGAATAGTAAAACATCATCTCATAAGTTTTCCATTGAATATATATGTCCTTATCCTTTTGCTCCAAGCATACCAATGCCACCTTTTCCTAGTCACTGGGACATTACCAAAACTTGATAAATATAAGGGAAAAGGAGATCCTAAAGTCAACTTCAGAGAATTTTGTGCTACTACCATGGAATTTGTAGTTGATGAAATGTACCTTATGAGGTTATTCCCTCAAAGTCTAGGAGGAGAAGCTATGGAATGGTTTCCATGATTACCCCCGACCATCAAATCTTTTCGAGAACTAGCTGATAAATTTATCTCCAATTATAGTTTCAACTGTGACCTTAAAGTGACCATGAAAAACCTTTTTAACACCAAACAAAAACAAGGGGAATATTTTGTGTCATTTTTACAAAGATGGAGACACATTTAACAAAATGATTACCTTATACCATTCCAAAAAAAGAATTGGTTGAACTCTTTTGTCAAAATTTGACCAAGGAAATTGGAAGGGAACTTTGCCTCAAATGCCTATATTCCTTTGATGAAGCCATAGAAATGGGATTTCAAATTGAACAAACTCTCATCGATGATGGAACTATAAAACATAATAATAACAAAAATAAAAAATAAAACTCAAACAACAAGGCACCTTTTTGGATTAAGAACAAGAATATAGTCAATGAAGGAGCTATTGATGTGAAAACAACTAAAACATCATCATCTATCAAAAACCTTAAAGGTCCATCTTTAGATAAAGGGAAAGAAAAAAAAAAGTTTCCCTAAAAGAAATTTTACACCATTGAGACAACTGCTTGAATCTACATTTAACGAACTTGAAAAAAATATTATAATGCTACTTGAAATGAAGGAATATAATCCACAAGTCAAACCCCCATGGTGGAATGAGGATCACTTTTGCGATTATCATAGACACAAAGGACATACAACTAATAGTTGCAATAAACTTTGACATGTAATACAAGACCTTATTGATGCCAGTAAGATAGCAATTGATAGACACACTCCTTTTGGTAAGTATGATTATATCATAAATAACATCAGTGAGGTTGATAATCATGTAAACACTTTCATCATAAAAGGAAAAGAATTTTATTGCAATGTTACCACCCATAGAGGCACATTTACACTTTGAGATCCTAATTCAAAACCCACTACACCAGCTTTGCAATACAACCTCATAGAACATTTAGGTAAAATGCTCGTGCAAATTTCTATACTTGAGCTGCTATGCCTATCTCCTGAGCATAAAGCTATCCTAGATAAAGCGCTTGCTACTACTATAGTGCCTACAAACCTACATGTGGATCAATTCCAAGCTATGGTGGGACACATCACCTCTCCTCACACTCTCACTTTTACTGAAATTGATGATTCATCCCTCCAAAAACTGCATAACACAACTTTACACATTGATGTCCTTGTCCATAATGTCAAGATCAAGTGAGTTCTAATAGACGAAGGAGAAGGTCTTAATATTTGTACTCAAGAATTAATCACAAAATTAGGGTTCTATGAAAATGTAGTTGATCCAAGGAAAAACATTACCATAAAGGCATATGATGAAGAGGAACACTCATCTAAAGGATCAATTACTCTATTGATCAAATTTGGCCTTGTGGTAAAGGATGTGGTTTTCCAAGTCCTTGATCTCCCTTTTACCTATAATATTCTCCTTGGAAGACCTTGGATTCATGCAATGCAAGCAATACATTCTACATACCATCAGTGCATTAAATTACCACATAATGGTGTTGAAATCACAATATGAGGAGATCCAAATCCTTTCATGTATTGCCATAATCTAAGTCCTAAAACTGAAATCACAATCCCAAGCAACTGTGAGGTGTTTCCTTCCCAAGAATATGTTGATCTTGAGTCCTTAAAAGAATCCTCCTCAAAATCCAGTGAAGCTGAGATCAAAGTACAAATAAAAGAACAAGGAATAGGAGAATATACCTTGAATCATGCTCTTTGCATTGGAAAACTACCATTATCTCCCCACACCTATGGAAAACCATAGATAACTAAGACCACATCAGATGCAAATACTACAATGATTTGTAAGTCAACTACTTTCAAAAAATGGGGAACCGTATATAATGAAACAAAAGAAGCTGATCTCTTGAAATGGCTATAAAAAGATGAAGATACAGAAAAAGAACAAACTGAAATAAAGATAACTGTTGAACAGTATGGTAAAGGATTTGATCTTATGAAACACATGAGATATGATGGTAAAAGTCCTCTTGGCTTACATAAGCAGGGTATCTTGGAACCAATACAACCTACTCGTATGCAAAAGTCCCTAGTTTAGGATATGATGCACAAAAAGATAAGACCTTGAGTACCGTGTGTACTTCAAGTAAGGAAGTAGAGTCCTCTAATGCTACACAAACAAACAAGGAAAGTACCATTGATGAATTCATTGAAATTTATGAATATGATAGTATCCCTACCCATGAACCCGATCATAAAATTTGTACCCTTGAATCCATTCAAAATGTTGATTCAAATCATGACCATTTACTCCTGGTTCACCCCAAACTCATTGATTTGGACCAGAAAGGACTGCCACAACTGGATGTATTTCAAAATGATGAGGCAATCATAAAATTTCTAGGAGCATGAAAAGATACGGCTCTTGAGGATCATAAAGCATGTCTCACCATAGAACTCAATAGTGTGACTTACTTTGGGGGGGTGCCAAGCCTTTCAGTTGCAAAATTATTGAAAATATAAATAGGTCCTCTAGTGAAAATCATTCTGCAACGCTATTAGACTTGAAAAAAGTAAAAATAAAGGATGCATCCAAGGGTGAAAACCTCTCTAAGGCACCCGAGGATGGAAGGCTTAACACAATTCCCTTAGTAGTTTATCATGAAAAATCATCTATGTTGGTGGGGAAGACAATGCCAACAAATCTGGGCATAGAAGAAAAACCAAGGATAATCCATCTAGCAAAATCATTAACACCTAAAGAGAAAATAGAGCATATACAGTTGTACAAGGAAAGACAACTCAATTTTGCATGGTCCTATGTAGATATGTTGAGACTTGATCCAGATTTAGTAATGCATCACTTATCTTTGCCACCCGGGGCAAAACCTATTAAACAAAAGTTGAGAAAAATGCACCTTCATGTTGCTTTATTAGTAAAAGCAGAAGTACAAAAGTTGCTAGATGTGAGATTTATAAGACCTATTGACTATGTCGATTGGATTTCAAATTTAGTACTAGTTTTTAAACCTAATGGGGGCATCCAAGTTTGCACAAATTTCAAAGATTTAAGCAAAGCTTGTCCTAAGGATGACTTCCCACTTCCAAACATTAACATGATAGTGGATTTAACAACAATACATGAAATGTTATCCCTAATGGACAGTTTCTTAGGCTACAATCAGATTAAAATTTCTCCTAAAGATCAAATTAAGATAGCATTCACTTGTCCTTGGGGAACCTATTGTTGGAATGTCATGCCCTTTGGGTTGAAGAATGCCAAAGCCACCTACCAATGTGCAATGACCACTATCTTTCATGACATGATGCATACCTATTTAGAAGACTATGTAGATTATTTGTTGGGAAAATCATATACCAAAGTTGACCATCTAGAGATCATGGATAAAATTTTCACAAGATTAGAACAATACAAGGTCTGATTGAATCCAAAGGAATGTGCCTTCAGGGTAACCTCTGGAAAAATCCTTGGATACATTGTCTCATCTAAAGGAATTGAAGCTGATCCTGCAAAAATAAAGGCTATACTTGAAATTACTCCACCTAAGAATATCAGTTAGGTGCAATCATATCAAGGAAAACTTTAGTCTATCTGTCATTTTATAGCATAACTTACAGATAAATATCAACCATTTAAGCACATGTTACACAAGAATGTTCCATTTAGATGGGATGACAATTGTGAACAAGCTAATTCACAAAATCAAATAATATCTAATGACACCACCAGTATTCACAACAACACAAAAGGAAATTAGCGCCAAATTTTGGCTAGAGTTTAGTGAATTTTGAGCCATGAATTGAACAATTTGGTTGGCGTTAAATTCAACATAAACAAGGATGACCAGTTCGATGCCAAATTTTGTGCCATTTTTTTTGCCGGAATTAGCACTTGGAAATCATGGTGCCTCTATTAGCGCCTAAAATAACACCCTAAAGTAGCAACAAAAATTGCTTCTAGTTTTTCTTCCAATTTTGCTTCTAGTTTTGCTTCTGGTTTTCCTTCCACTTTTGCTTCCAATTTTTCTTCCACGTTTGCTTCCGATTTTTCTTCTAGTTTTGCTTCTAGTTTTGCCTCTGGTTTTGCTCCCAAGTTTGCTTCTAGTTTTGCTTCTAGTTTTGCTTCCAAGTTTACATTTGGTTTCGCTTCCATGTTTGCTTCTAGTTTTGCTTCCGATTTTTCTTTTGGTTTTGCTTTTGGTTTTGCTTCCAATTTTGCTTCTAGTTTTGCTTCCATTTTTGCTTCTAGTCTTGCTTCTAGTCTTGCTTCTGGTTTTTCTTTCGGTTTTGCTTCCAGTTTTGCTTCCAATTTTGCTTCCAAATTTTCTTCCAAGATTGCTTCTAGTTTGGCTTCCATTGTTGCTTCCTTTTTTGCTTCTAAAAATTCTTCTTGTTTTGCTTCCATTTATTAATTTAATATGTTTTATTTCAATTTAATTAGTTAAATGTATCATGCCTCTTAAAAAACTCATATGATTATAGAGTAAGTAATTTAATTATTTAACTCATATGTTTAAATAACAATATAATTATTGTAACATGATCATCATCTATAATTAAAACAAGTGTGTCAAATATCTATAATTTAATTGAATTTGACAACATCCATCCTGAGTAGTAAATTAAAATCATCATACTTAATAAATATCCATCCAAAAATTATTGAAATTTTTTAATATATATAAATTGACAAGTCAATACTGATAAGATCATCATCATATATAACTAAAACAAGTGAAAGTCAAATATGCCAATACATCAAAAACATGTCAAAATGATACATGCAGTCCAATAGTTGACATAAGTGAAAATGATACATGTACAAATAATATAAATAAAATTGACAAATTATGTAACTCAAATTGATACAGGTTAAGATGATACATGTCAATATGATACAACTCAACAATATAGTACAGTAGGCCATGCAAATGATACATATGATAGTAATCATGAAAAGAGTCATCATAATGATATATCAGAAATGATCCATGATGTAGTCTATATGATCACGAATGTCACTGGTTATTATCATCAACTGTCTCATCATCATCATCATCATCATCATCATCATCATCATCATCATCATCATCATCATCATCATCATCATCATCATCATCGCCATCATCATCATTGTCATTGGCCTCGGTGTCTTCCGTATCTACATCATCATCATCCTTTGCCATGTGATTTGTACCGACAGAACCAATATTTTGTGGATCTATATCTTGTTGAGGATCATCTTGATCTTCTGGAAGACCCATGTTCTACAAAAAAAAACATTTAAAATGAAAAATTATTATTTATTTCATGTAATAATTTATTTTTTTGTTATATATCTAATATTAAAACATATGAGATGAAACCATAATCATATTACATCATATCAAAATGCACATACCATAATAAAATTTCAAAAAAGTTACAACTAATACTGGTGAGTCAAGACAAACTTCAACTTTAAAAAACAAAGCCAATTAGGCTGGCAGACTTGTCAATCAGGCCAACATTTGGTGGAAGAGGAAGAAAGATGACTAGAACTCTAGAGGCCCACCATAATGGATTTTAGTATTCAACCATGAGAGCAGAAGAGAGAGCTGATATCATGTATCAAAACATTAAGCATGCATTCTTCCAGTCAACAGAGAAGGAGATGATTACTTTGCTTCATTTTCATTTGCATAACCATATCACGTTGTGGGAACCAAGAAGACCAAGGATGTTTAGTTTTATGTGGAGGTAATGGATGTGGTCCAAAATTTAGGAGGGGAAAGAAGGTCAGTGTATGATCTTGATGAAATTGAGGAAGAACAACAAGAGAGGGACTCCACATTGACGCCATTCCTCAATCTTCACTTGATGGCATCAAGGAATGGCTGAACTCCATGTATATAAAGTATTATGAAAGAAGAATGAACTTGAACTAGTAGCCAATTTTGAAGAGTATTACTGATGATCTAGATAAATTTATTGAATATGGTGGTTGGGAATTTTTGAATATGGAAGCTAGTGATTCTGATTTTGATAATTCAAAAGATTCATCAAGGACATGAACCCTCTGATGTAGAAGAGGAATCAGAATCAGATTTCATGTAGCCACCATCAAGAGTGTTACAAGTCAACAAGATGGAGGGAATTCTTATATAAGGATAATTTTCAATGTTGCAGGTACCGAATTTAATGCCAACTACAATGGCAACATTGAAATTACCTAGTAGTACTTATGTTAAGGAAATTTCAAAAAAATTACAACTAATACTAGTGAGTCAGGAAAAACTTCAACTTTCAAAAACAAAGCCAATTAGGTTGATATACATGTGGATTAGGCCAACATTTGGTGGAAGAGGATGAAAGATGATTGTAACTCTAGAGGCCCACCATAAAGGATTTTGGTATTCAACCATGAGAGCAGAAGAGAGAGCTGATATCATGTATCAAAAAATTAAGCATACATTCTTCTAGCCAGTGAAGAAGGAGATGATTACTTTGCTTCATTTTTCATTTGGATAACCATATCACGGTGTGGGAACCAAGAAGACCAAGAATGTTCAGTTTTATGTGGAGGTAATGGATGTGGTCCAAAATTTAGGAGGGGCAAGAAGGTCAATGTATGATCCTAATGAAATTGAGGTAGAACAACAAGAGAGGGACTCTGCATTGACACCGTTCCCCAATCTTCACTTGATGGCATCAAAGAATGGCTAAACTCCATAGATATAAAGTATTATGAAATCAGAATGAACTTGAACTGGCAGCCAATTTTGAAGAGTATTACTGATGATCCAAATAAATTTATTGAAGATGGTGGTTGGGAATTTTTGAATATGGAAGCTAGTGATTCTGATTCTGATAATTTAGAAGAGTCAGATCAAGGATATGAACCCTCTGATGTAGAAGAGGAATCAGAATCAAATTTCATGTAGCCACCATCAAGAGTGTTACAAGCCAACAAGATGGAGTGAATTCTTATATAAGGATAATTTTCAATGTTGTAGGTACCGGCTTTAATGCCAACTACAATGAAAACATTGAAATTCCCTAGCAGTATTTATGTTAAGGAAATTTCAAAAAAGTTACAGCTAATACTGGTGAGTCAGGACAAACTTCATCTTTAAAAAATAAATCCAATTAGGCTGGCAGACGTGTGGATCAAGCCAACATTTGGTGGAAGAGGATGAAAGATGACTAACTCTAGAGGCCCACCATAAAGGATTTCGGTAGTCAACCATGAGAGCAGAAGAGAGAGCTGATATCATGTATCAAATCATTAAGCATGCATTCTTCTAGCCAGTAGAGAAGGAGATGATTACTTTGCTTCTTTTTTATTTGCATAACCATATCATGGCGTTGGAACCAAGAAGACCAAGGATGTCCAGTTTCATGTGGAGGTAATGGATGTGGTCCAAAATTTAGGAGGGGATATCTTGGTGTATGCCAAGAGGCATAAAGTTAGATGAATTAAAATTTAAGTTCACCTAAATTTCTGCCAAAGTTTACTTCCAATTTTTATGATTATTTTTCTTGACTGTCAAAGTTTACTTACAAGTTTGAAATTTATTTTTGGTCATTTTGATAAGGATATATTCACCCAATGTGTAAGCACATTTTGTTTGTATCACAACCATATTAATGAGACTCAGAATCACCTCAGACTTGGCTAAGGTGACTCGACTTAGGGATTTGAGGACTCGGTGCCCGAACTCGGCGTAGACTCGAAAAAAATGAAAAAACCATAGAAATTTAAAGATTTTTAAGGATTTAAAACTTGTTTCATGCACCCTTTATTCTAAAAACCTTAAATACACAATAATATCATTAAAAATAAGAAAATTTAATCACATACACAAGTATACATTGATCACTTAAGTATAAACGCAAATTTTAGTTGAAGGAAACACACATACACAAGTATACTACTATTATGCCCTTAATAAATTTTTACCTAGCTGCAATGTCATTTGAGCAGTCTTAGTCTTAAATTCTCCAAATTGATTAAAGAAATGTGGAAGTGTTAAGCTCCAAATTTCCAATACTAAACATATCTATAACTATAAATTGCCTCTATCACATTCACAATAGAAAGGAACTTGCTAGAAGTAGTATGCTCTAAATTGCCAATACTTAGTGAATCTAGATTCATAGTTAGCAATGTCCAAATAAAACTTGTCCCAGCAGCCATAGGGAAATGGGAAAAGTTAATGGGTAATAATCAATGGGGGAAGGCTTAGGTAATCAGCTAATAGTATGACAACCTCCTGCGCAGGCCATTGATTATTACCAATTAACTCTTCCCATTCCCCTATGGATACTAGGACAAGTTTTGTTTGGACATTACTAACTATGGATCTAGATTCACTAAGTATTGGCAATTTAGAGCATACTACTTCCAACAAGCTCATTTCCATTTTGACACACTATTAATGTGATAGAGACAATTTATAGATATAAATATTAAACAATGTTGTAGCCTGCAATAAGCTGATAACACATAAAAAAATTAACATTCAAATTTTAAACTTTATAATTAAATTATTCAACTAAAAAATTGGGTTAGCTTTTAGTTAGATTTTTTGGATAGCTCTACTGGGTGTTGAGGACATTCCATTTATCTTTTGAATGTTAATAAGTTAGAGTTTCAAAGATTTTTCAAGTGACTAAGAGAGCTATAGGAGTAGCCTCATCCAAAAGATTTTGAACTAGAGTTTGATATACATTTAGAGAGATTGGTTTTCATGGATATAAAGTACTATGAAAGCAAAATGAACTTGAACTAGTAGCCAATTTTGAAGAGTATTACTGATGATCCAGATAAATTTATTGAAGATGGTGGCTGGGAATTTTTGAATATGGAAGCTAGTGATTCTGATTTTGATAATTCAAAAGAGTTAGATCAAGGATACAAACCCTTTGATGTAGAAGAGGAATTAGAATCAAATGAGGAAGGTTTAGAAGATGAATCTCTTGTGGAGTTAGAAGAGCACAAAGAAGAAGAAGATTCTGAAGAGGAGGAAGGTAAAACATGGGATGAATTAGAAGCCAAAGCTAGAAATGCAATCATTTACTTTTAAACTAATTAATATGCAATCATTTACTTTTTCCAAGGAAATAAAATAAAATAAAGTTTAAAATATTAAATATACTTACAAATTATTGAAGAATTAGCTCTTTTTGTCAGCCCTGGATGTATGTTTGACATTAAATGAAGTTTTCTGACAATTTTCTATGTAATGAAGTTTTTCTTGCATTTGCTTCTATGCTTCTTGGTTTGTAAGAGTAAGGAGAGTGTTAGGATGGTGGTGTGAAGTAGTCTGGTGGCTAACATACCAGAGAAGAAATGGAGGCCAACTTTTCTTTGAAAGCGAGGAGGAAATTGGATCCTTTTGATGGAAAAGTGACGATGAAGAGACTACATGGCTTGTTCCTGTACAAGGATGTGAAGGTGGCACAAGCTGTACAAATCATTCTAGGTAATGGCTTCAAAAATTTGAAGCACAAATATTAGACTATTTGGATATATACTCTCTAATCATGGCATGGGGATTGGACTTAGGAGAGTCAGTGGAGGTTGTAAGGAAAGTGATGAAAGCGTTGGTGCATAGGAATTTCTTAGTGAACGTGGAGAGTATCTTGGAAAGGGCTATACTAGGAAAAGGATTTGTGAGTGAAGGCATGGAAGGTGTGGACCCAAAAGTAGTAGAGATAAATCACCCTTTCATTAGGTGGCCAGAAGGAAGAACCAAATTCGTGTGGAGAGAGGGCATGAAATGGGGGTGGCAAGCTTTGAAACTATGCATCAAATTAATGGAGATAGAGGAGATAATAGTAGGACTCAAAGCCATTGCCAGAGAGGAGTTGTGTGAGAAGAAGGGTTTGTGTCCGAGAAAGAAGGTGAAGCCACTCAAAGAAATGTGCTGATTGCATCTGTACAGCGCTTCTGGAACTTCTGCGCAAACTTTCTTACTGTGTTTAAGCTAGATGTTGATGTATAAACTTAAGGGGTCAAGCCCTATTTTTGGTTTTGATACTATAAATAGCTACTATTTGGTTAGTTGTTAGTTAGATAGTTTTTAGGCGGTTGTGGTAGGGATTTTTGATCTGTAGGTTTTTATTCTATTTTAATAGACATGATGTGATGGTGCTGGAAGAAATTTTGATTTGGAGCTTTGTATATTTTGATTTATATTAAATAAAATAAAAATATTATCAATAATCGAAGAAAAAAACAATTTAAATATCATTTAATAAGTTTGATATAATCTTATGAAAAAATTCAAATACTTGCGTACTCTCCTCACTAGACTTCCTCTATGCATCTTGGTTTTGTGATCTCTTCAGTTGTTGGTAGTGCCCTGCTCTCTTCCTTCACGCAACATTTTTCCCTTTTATGTCATCTAATTTCTTCCTTCACATGGGAAATTTTTAAATTTTTGATTTTGATTTCTTCCTTCGTGCGGCGTTTTTCCCTTTTTTGCCATTTTTTGTCATCTGATTTCTTCCTTAACACCAGCTTGAGTGCAAAATTTTGTCCATTAATGTAATTAGTTTGGGGCACCTAAGGCTGTGCCAAAAGTGCCTAATTGAGCGCCTATCATTGTACATTTTACCACGGTCCTCCAAGTCTTCTACCATTGGCGTGTGATAGTGCAGTGACCACCGCCATCCCACGGTTCCTTCATCAGCTTGATGTGGTAGAGCGGTTTTTACCAAGGTCCCGCAAGTTGCTTCTCCCTTCTTGGTGGTAGTGTGGTGAGAGCTTTTGTGGCAACATTTTTATTCATAAAGGAGGCCATAGAGAGAGGACGTGGACGGTGTAAAAATACTAAATCACTGAGAGGAAAGTGGGTGGAAATAGATGAGACAACATTGATTAAGCACTAAATTTATTTTGATATTTTTTTGTGAACCATGATAAATATTGGTGTCACATCTTTATTGCTTTTCTTATCTGCTTTATACTCTATTTTCTGCACTTCTATTTGGCTCGTCTTTTATTTACAATTTTTAGGATAAATTTAAATTCTTCCCATGTGAAAAATGTCATCTATAGGAATCTTTAAAAAGGCTGAAGATCACTTTTGAAAAAAATAATTTAACACTTTTTAACACTTCAAATTGTAATAAGAGTTTATCCTAAAATTATATTTAAATAAATACGACTGCAATAATGAGTATATTGGATAGAATGGCATTCAAACTTACACCCTACTTATGGCTATTAAGGTATTGCAACACTTAGTAACTTACCCCTTTCATGATAGAAACTAAAATTTTATAAAGAAGTGTATTTCTATTCAAACACTTCTTTCCAAAGTGCATTCATGCTGGGATCATGGATAATACCATATTCAAAATTTTAGATGAGAAAGAGTTTAGCTCTAATAGATTAAATTAAAGATTTAGTTCTAATAATTTAATTTTCTGTGATGATGCATGGATGTTAAGATCTAAAATATCAATAGACTCCACTCAAACTAGAAAGTTGCATTAAAAAATAGAATTTGAATAGATTTAGAATACTACATTTTTCGATAATAATTATATATACAATAATTTTATTCACTTTAAAAAAAATGTATATACGTGAATACGAGATATATCCTATACAAACATATTTTTGAACCTCAATTCTAAAAAATGCAACTCTTATCCCCATCTCTTCCTTGTATACTTTTATCTTTGTAACTATCATGGACTGTGAAAATCAAATGTTATTAATTTTCATAAATGTGCTTAATTTTTCCATGAATCTCAAATGCCTAAACTTTGAAATACTTTAGTGAAATTATGTTGTACTTGGACAATTGAAAACCTATTTTATTCTCCTAGCAAGCTTTTTTATTTTCCATTATAATTCTAAACCAAACAACATTTGCAGGGATGGCCTTTTACACCAATCTTAATTTGTATGAAGTTCACGAACCTATTGTCAAGCAGTAAATTCCTTTCATAGACAGGAAATGTAAAGGTTTCATTTAAGAAAATATAAGTAGTCTCTTTCTGAGGGTAATCCACATGCAAAAAGTAAAAAGCACATAAAAAACAATTGTACAGTAGAAAATTAGATTGAATCAATTTTTGATAAGGACAAACAGGTTTTGAAGGGGCCCCAAAACCATTTACAATGATGCCAAGCTGCAAGAGAAATTAAACCACTAAGACCATCAGCCCAAAAGCCAAAAAGATGACATAAGATGGAACATTAGCAACCCGTCAGCAAACCCAAAAGCAAAAAACATCAACAAACCTGCTGAACCAAAAGAGGAAGCACCAACTCCATCAAATTATCTAAAACATTAGCCTAGGACATGTTCTCCTTGATAACCTTCTCATGGATACTGATAACATCCTTCAGCTCCTCAAGAACAATAACAACCCTCCTTTTCATCTTGCTCCTCATCCTAAGGCACATACCTGCCTGCATGTCCTTCTCCAACACAGGATAGAAGTTGTCACTTTCTCCACCAGGTAAGAGCCACTAATCTATTCAATCCTTTCCTCCATATTACCCAAGTCAAGTGGTTTTTTGGTCTAATTCAATGCTTTCTCATTCAAAATGGAAAGACCCATAGTAGTGGTCTTCAAAGAGTTATTGCTGATATTGACCACCATTTTCAAGTCCTCTGACATCTTTCCCATTTTATCCTCCAGACTTGCCACTCTATCCTCTAACATTGTATTAACAATAACTTCCAAAGAGGAAATTATTTCCTCATGAGAAACCCCCAAATGATCAGCATCGACTAGTAGCTTATCACGTGTACTATGCATTGATTTCACTTTGCCTTTTATTTCCCACTCCTTTTGGTTACCTCTTAGCATAGCAACACAAACATCCTTCCAATTTTTCATTTGAAGATTGAGCTCCTTAACCTCAAAAAATAACCACTTAACCAGGGAAAGTAGGTTTCTCATCCCATCTTCGGCCATTCTACAAAACATATTCATGTCAATTTCATCCCAGTTAACCAGAGGCTGACCCTTCTACTCCAAGTGAATAGGGGCATTAGAAGATTCAGAACAATCCCTATTTTTTTCATCCTCTTCTTCAGCTGGGAAATCCTCGAAATCCACCTTTATCCTCTCCTTATCTAGTAGATTCTCCAAATTAGCTAATGCCTCCAGAAGTTCCTTCACTTCCTTCTCCACAACATAAAAATCTTAAGAACAATTAACCGCATCAATCTCCTGCATATCCACTGGGCCAGTCTCATTAGGCTTCACCTCCATCTTAGAGTTTCCCATATTAGCAGGGCCACTCAACTAACCACCCAAATTAACTGACACCTTAAGCCCTTGTAGCGGGGAGCTCTCTAGCAGACCATCCTTACCAAGAATAGGGTTCCCCAATGAAGCATTCTGAACACAATCATAATTTGAAGAATCCACATCACCCATAGGATGACAACCCTTCAAATCATCATCATCCACAAGATGACAACCCTTCAAACCATTGTTTCCAGAAGACAACACAAGATTCACATACGAACTAGGGGAAACCACCTCAATTTTCCTTTTGGTGGAAGCTTTAACTTTCTTCATGCCTTTGGTTTTCCCCTTCGAAGATTTGCTAACAAAATTAGCCAGTCTCCTTCAACTCCACATCAGTCTCATAGCCCTTACCCCATTCTTCCAATTCCTCATCCATTTCCTCAAAGCCTCCTTCATTAACAAACATATCCTCATATTCTAACTCTTCCTCCTCCAATCTACTGACCCATTCACCGGTAGAGTCCCCTATTTCATACCCATCATTTTTAACTTCCTTCTTACGAGGAGTTTTAGGGGAAACCGAGATCAACTTTAGCTTAATATGAGCAAAAATCAAACACATAAGCCCTTGATGAAGAACCACCTTCTTAGGGTTCTTTCTGTGGTCTTCAATACTCTTCTCCATACAATGTCACAAGTAAAAAGGAAATGAGACCAAAACATTATGCCTAAAATGATTTAAGAGCATAAAATGGTGACTGTAAACCATAGAGAATCTACCTTCAAGGGTGAAGTAGTGAATAATGGCCAACACGAGGTCCTTCCTAAGCGGCTTCAGGGACTTCCTAGCATAACCTCCACTTCCAATTTCCTTAACCTTCTTCCTCTCATCATGTTTAAATAAATTCACAAAATCCTTCTTAACCTCTCCCCTATCTTTGAAAAACTTTCTCCCAACAACTAAAAGACCAGTTACCTCCGCAATAAAATCCTCTTCAATTAAAAACTCAACGCCTTGGTAACGCAAAGACCTCCCATTCCATCCTTTCACAAATAAATCTGTTACATCAGGGTCCAGGCCTTGAATTCTCTGTATAAATTGAGTAACCTCCCCTCCCAATTTGAAGTGCTCCCACACAGTAGCATTTTTCTGAAACTCTTCATAGGAACTCGGCTCAATTCTACAACACTCACCACCCATAGTGACAGGAAACAAATGAAAACCCAAGAACACCTAGAAGAAATGAAAAAGTAAAATGAACCAGGCGCTACTCAAAACAATACAACAAACACCCACAATATGCGTGGGCTTATCATTCCAAGTAACCCTGCCAAAACTGCCAGTCCATCCTTCTACAAAAACCAAGGAAAGAATAATGAAACTGAAAGAGCAAATGGTCGACATGCAAAACCCAACTTAAAATTTTTAAATCATAATGAAACCTTTCCCTGAGAACATCTCACCTAGAAACAAGCCATCTGGTCATCATTAGAAATACACTTCAATTAAGAGGTAGCGATTCAAAAGAATCCTACTTAGATCTCCTTAAAAGAGTTAATAATAGATATCGAGTCATTAATAAAATTGGAAATTGACCATGAAGGAGGAAATTTCATCATGAAAAAATTAATCACATTAAGAGAGACCCCCTCTAGCCATGGTTTAGAAACACCTTGTTTTAAGAGAGTCCCTCAATAGCCATAGTTTAGAAACACCTTGTTTCTTAGCCAAAAATAATCCATGATAAGTTGTTGTAGGCTCCGCATAAAAAAAAATTGGTATAGTAGAAAATCACATTCAATTAGTTATGTCTTATTTCACTTGCACACTTATCTAAAAGACATAGGGTATTCACCATACATTTCCCTTGAAAAAGAAAACATGTGCTTTCATTTATTTTTACTATATATCTCACAAGTGAAATTGTTGTTACATAATGATGCATTGAGAAAATAATATATACAAAAAAATGCAAAGAAAATGTTTGAAATTTTACATGCAACCTATCATGTTGTGCTAAAAGGAATCAAGATTAATTGGGACAAGAAATAAAAATTAAATTTTGATGATTGTACTTAAAAGTGAATATGATATGAAAAGTGTGGACAATGATGTTGCTGAAATTGAAAACCTTGATTCTAATGACATTACTGTTTTATGTCATTAGAGATAAAGAGCACATAAAATTTTATATACTAAGAAAATGAAGATTTGAAACTAGTAAAATAAAAATGTAAACACTGTAAGATTTTTCCTTAAACAATAATTCACATACTCACTTACAAAAAGGGTGAAGAATTTTTTATTCAAACTCTGTTCTCTTTAATAGACATAATAGTAAGAGAATATTTACAAGTACAAGAATATATACACTGTTTCATAGAAAATAAGGAATGTTTCATAGAATATATCTTTAGAATGTAGGAACTTCCTCTTTCGGATACTTGGAAATTCCTACACACAAGTTTTGCTTCAGAGCAAAAACACCCGGAAGTGTTTCACATTGGCTCAAGGTACAATCATACATTAATGCATGTTGTTGATTATTTTAGATGGATATTGGAGCAAATGCAGAGCCTAAGCATTCAACTAGAAAAATAATATATGTACGTGGCCGTGGCCCTAAAACTATTAAAGAAACAATTCAAATGAGCGATTATACAAAGAAAAGTAGATTTATGATTTTATCTTAGAATGTACAAACTTTCTCTATTGGATATTAAAGATCTCAAGTTGGATCAAAAACTGGATAAGCAGATTTATGATTTTTTCTTTAGAATGTAGGAACTTCCTCTGTTGGATATTTGAAAATTCCTATACTTAGGTTCTGCTCCTAAGCAAAAACACCCATAAGTGTTTTAGACCGGATCAAGGTACACTCCAACCTGGTTATGACACCGATAAAAATCCAATTTTTCTTGAACCATCCATACCCAAATGTTGCATCACAATCTATTCTTCTTGCACATAAAATTCCACATATTAACCCCTTCTAAATAAAAGTCAAAATACCATGAAACAATGAGTCCCCTATACTAGTAAGTAAGTAGGCAATCTATAGGGCATAGTTTGATTTTATACAAGGATTCTCATATAAGGAATCTTCAAGTGATAGTGAGTGAGTTGTTTGAGATTGTAGCTGATGGTGCAATATCCAGTCTTAAAGGCAGTTAGCAAAGCAGTAAATGTGCAAGAAAATCATATTGTAGACAACAAACAATTCACAATGTTATCTTGCATAATGCCTTAAGTTTGAAGACAAAAAACTCATTGTATCTTGATGAAAGTTGTGACCTTAATGGTCAATCATTGGCAACCATGATTTTAAAACATGCTATTGTGCTTATGGAGTCAACATTTTAAGGAAGGTGGTGAGTGGTGGTTTGGAACAATGGCAGGTATGAAGGAGTTGCTTTATATGCATACTATGCAGTCTTAAGACAATGTTCTTAGAAGAGATTGAAGGTGGATTATTGAACTCAAGGGTTACCATGATAAAGAGTAAAGCAAAGACTGAGATCTATTTAAAAGCCACTACCATGAAGATATTAAAGATGTGAAATGCAAAACCCTAGTAGCTAGAGTAATGAAGACAGTGCAAAAGAGGACGGTATGCTAGGGAAGATTTAGGAGATCTCCACATTATCTAAACAAAGGAAAATACATCATTTATTTATTTTTTTAAATTAAAAGAAATTATTCTAAACCCTATATAGGACACATTGATACTTTAAAAGCATCTAATTAATTTTTTTAAATTAAAAGAAGTCATCCTAAACCCTATATAGGATACATTGATACTTCAAAAGCATCTAAAGGAATTTGAGATTATGTAAACATGTATCTCAATTAAATACTTGGATTACAAACAATAGCGCGAACATTGTAACCCTTGTTGATCAGAGCATGAATGAGATAAACATCAATGAATCCTATGCCTCCTATCACACACATCTCCTTAAGATTCTTTGTCATTCTTTACTAAAACACTACTCCATTTTGGTGAGCTATGCCTTAAAATAAGGTTTCAACAAAGGTTTTATTATATGCTTATTAAAATGAAAACTCCATTCTGGCGGGCTATGCTTGAAAATAAGATTTTGACAAAATTTTTAGACTATGTTTATTAGAGTTTTAGAGTATTTTGGTGGGCTATATTCAAATGATTTATTCAAATGGATTGTTACTGACGTGATTTGCTGCATTTAGTGCTGTAAATTGTAATGATGCCATGATTACCATACTACTGTCATCTCTTATTATACCTTGTATAGTATGGCAGTGTTCTACACTTCCCTTTTGTTGTTTACCACACTACCACCTTGCTCAAGGCTTCTTGTTGCGGGGTTGCAGTGTATACCACTCTATCACATATAATGTTCACCTTCCTAGTGGTATACGATGTATGCTTTTGATCATTAATTGAAGAGTGTCGATGAGACAATCTTATTTGTCTTATCGATATCTCAATGTATCATTGATATTAGATCTTGTGTTCCTCTAATATTGGTTGCCGGTGTTGATGAGACAAGTTAATACCTCTTGCCGATATGCTAGTGTCTCATCGATATTTTCCTTCTGTGTTATTTCTTTATATATCAGTGTAACTCTACCATGTCGGGGAGACTCATGATTATCATTATGGTATGGCAGTGTTTTTCCCTTCCCTTCTATTATTTACCACACTACCGCCTTGGTCAAGGCTTCTTGCTATGGGGTTGCAGTGTATACCACTCTACTGCATATGTTTCTCACCTTCCCAGTGGTATAGTGGTGTATGCTTTTGATCATTACTTGAGGAGTGTCGATGAGACAATCTTATTTTTCTTACCAATATCTCAATGTCTCATCGAAATTACTTCATTATATCCAAGAGTTGTGTTTCACCGAGCACTTGTAGATATACCTTGTCAATGTGACATAAGTGATTCTCTTCTCGATATAGGGGTGTCTATATCGACACTAAACTCAAAGCTAAAATCATAGCTCAAAGTGGCACTAAAATTGAAGCTAAACTCAGAGCCAAATGCGGTGCTAATGATGGTGTCACACTTAGAGCCAATATTGGCGCCAAAGACAGTGCTAATTTTGGTTAAAATTAGCACCAAAATTAGTGCTAACTTGTCCTAGTCGGGGCAAATAAATGCCAAAAATAATAGCCTCCCAATAAATAGCACCGATGTTTTAAAAAAATTGGCAAAAAATACATTAAAACAGTGGTTGGAAGCAAAAAATGGAGTAAATCATAGGGATTTGTTGTAGTGATTAATACCCCCTACAGATGGCAAGCCTTTACTTATGTATATATCCACAACTACCACAACATTTGGGACACTATTAGTACAACATGACTCTTAAGGAAAGGAATGTGCCATCTATTGCATTAGTTGTACCCTAGTGGAATATGAGATCAACTATAGTCCTATTGAAAGAGCATGTCTTGCTGTAGTTTTTTCCTCACAAAATTTGTGACATTACTTGCTTATGCATAAGAAAAAAACTCATTGCAAAAATTGATCTTCTTAAGTACCTCCTGAACAAAGCATCACTCACAAGCTGATTAGCTAAATGGGTGATGATTCTTAGTGAGTTTGATATTGAGTATATAGAAAGAAAAGAAATCAAAGGACAAGCCATAGCAGATCAACTCGTTGCTGCTCTTGTGATAGATAGTCATCCTCTTATTACAAAAATTCCAGATAAATCAATCTTCAACATGGAATCTACACATCTTTGGACCTTATATTTTGATGGCTCATTTAGACAAGGTGGTTTTGGTGCTAGCATTCTCTTTGTCACACCACAAGGGAATTGTATAACTAAAGCTTATAAGATACAATTTCCATGTACCAACAATATGGTGGAATATGGGGCATTACTTTCTAGAATCCGTATGGTTGTGCAATGGAAAATTCTAGAGTTACGTGTTCTTGGTGACTCTCAACTAGTGATTAAACAAGTTAATGATGAATTTAAAACAAAAGATGAAAAATTGATTCCTTACAAAAGAATGGTGGATGAATTCAAGGCCTATTTCACATCAATCTCTTTTGAGTAGATTCCCTGAGATAACAACAGAGCTATTGATGCAATGGCAACAATTGGCTCACTTGTGGAAATTCCAAGCAATGCAACCTACTGTGAGTTCTTGGTAGAGCCTCTTTTTGAACCTGCTTACAATGTATTGCAATATGAAATGATTTTTCTTATCATTGGTCCTAATTCCCAATGGTATGGGGATATTTATACCTATATTCAATATAACACCTTTCTATTAGACCTATCCAATAAATCCTATAAAACCTTTATATATCAAGCCCCCCGTTATGTAATCTTAGTCGACAACCTTTACCAATGAGGTCTCTATGATACTTTACTCAGATGTCTTGAGCATGATGAGATCAAAACTGCTTTACAAAAAGTACATGAAGGTATATGTGGGCACATTCTAGTGGTCTTACCTTAGCCAAGAAACTCTTGCGTATGGGTTATTATTGGCCCACAATGGAAAATGATGCTTATTAGTTTGTTAAAAAATGCAAGAAATGTCAAAAACATGCAAACTTGATACATGCTCCTGCATAGGAATTGCAGTCTCTTGCTACACTGTGGCCCTTTTATCAATGGGGGCTTGATCTTGTGGGAAAGATCCGACCACCTTCATCCAATGGTCATAAGTTCATTCTCATTTCCATATAATATTTCACAAAATGGATTGAAGCTATTCTTTTCACTGATATCAATGGAAAATAAATAGCCACTTTCATAATAAACTATATCATCTGCCGTTATGGTGTTCCTTTATCCATCATCACAGATAATGGTCATCCATTCAAAAACTAGGATGTTAGTGAACTCTATGAGAAATTCAATATACAACATCATTTTTCCACACCTTACTATCCTCAAGGTAATGGCCAGGCTGAGGCCTCTAACAAGAGAATTCTCAAAATCCTTAAAAAGACAGTCAATGAAGCTGGGCGAGATTGGCATATTCAAATAAATCCTACATTATGGGCCTACCACTCGAGTGTTCGCACTCCCATAGCTGCTACCCCATATGCCATTGTATATGGAACTGAAGACATCTTTCCCATCGAGGTCAAGCTTCCCTCTTTGGGCATCCTTGCACAATCAAATCAGTGATGAAGAATACCAAGTTTCCCATCTGCAGGAGTTGGAACTATTGGATGAATAAAGAAAAACTACTTTCAATCATATTAGAGCATACTAGTAGTGGATGTGCCGAAGCTATAACTAGAAAGTGAAACCATGAACATTTGAAATTGGTGATCTTGTCCTTCGTGAAAATCCCCGCAATCAATAAGACATAAAATAAGGGTAAATTTAAGCCTAACTGGCTGATTCCATACGTTATCACTATTGTGTATGGATTTGGGGCATACCAGTTATCTACTCTAGAAGGTGAACTACTTAGTGATCCCATTAATAGTGTGCACATTTGTAAGTTTCATACCCGAGTACTTCAGAGGGTATACTCTTTTAAAGTCTTGAAAAAATACAAAAAAATGGGAAAAGTCTTGAAAAAATTACAAAAAAAAGGAAAAATGTCCTTAAAAAAATTAAAAAAAAAGAAAAATGAAAAAAAAGGTAAAGAGAAATCAATTTGTTCAATGGTGAAAACCACTCCAATGGCACCTTGAGCAAGTACCATGGTGAAAACTAAGAAATCAATGTCATGTGTAGAGGCTTTGCTCCTCTTTCCTTTGGAGCTCTACTTAATCTTTCCATCCCATTTTCATTCATCCTCCACTTCATAATGGCCTTTTCACACTCATCATGGCTCATGAATTGTTCGACATTCCCCTCACTTGCTTGCTTTGCCATGTGTACTAGGTTGGTCCTATCCCTCATTGGGGCATCTCCTCAATCTTAGCTATGGGTTAGGGTACTAAGCATCTCATAGTCAAAGAAACTACATCCTTTGTCTGTCTTCTCACTTGTGATTCATCTCTTTCCATCATAAAATGTCTTGAAAAAACACAAAAAAATCATAAAATGTCTTGAAAAAATCCAAAAAAAAATAAAATGTCCTGAAAAATCCAAAAAAAATCATAAAATGTCATGAGAAAATCCATAAAAATCATAAAATGTCCTAAAAAAATCCAAAAAAATAAAATGTCCTGAAAAATCTTCATAAAATCCCTAAAAATCATAAAATGTCTTGAGAAAATCCATAAAAATCATAAAATGTCTTGAAAAATATAAAAAATTCCAAAAACCCTTTTTTTTTTTGAAAAATTCCAAAAAATAGTGACACTTTCAGATCGCCACACAACTTTGAACTTCAACAAAATCAAAATAGGCCACAATTGACAATCAAGCAAACATTGCAACATACCTATTAATCCATCTTTCAGATCGAACCAAAACACATAAATTGTGATAAGAATCAGATTTACATTGAAGCATGATGCATGTTTGTTTACTGATCTTTGGGTATGTGCAAGATCATCATGGAAAAAATAGGCCCTTAAGTGGCGAAAAATTCAAAAAAATCAGAGTTAGACAACTTGACATAAAAATTTGAATAAGTTATCTATATTATTTCAAAAGTATGTAAGAATAGAATTTTTAGGATTTGATTGAATGTAGTTTCTAAAATACTAGGTTATTTAAAAAAGAAAAATCTATTTGGTGAAAATTTAAAATTTTAATGCAGTAGTACTTAAATTTCAGGGAAAAAATAAGTAGGTGTCTGTCTGACCAACCTAACCACAATGAAATGATAATATTTTTTCATAAGATTTAAGATATAAGTAGAGGACTCATGTCCCGATGTGATGCATATTTTTTTATAATTTTTTCCAAGTAAATAATTAATTATGAATTTTTTATTACAACTTTTAAAAAATATAAAAAACTCGCATGTATGACCACCTTAACTTGGTCAAAACTTCATGAAATTCATTATTATTTTTTCAATCCTATAGTATGCGAAGCATAAAATGTGACACATGTTTTAGGTTCAAAAAATGTGATACCGTTTGAAAGCTATAGATGTTTTTCAATCAACCTATCAATCAAGACTTTAGTCGTAATTCAAATAGAAAATTAATAATAATTATTTATTAAATTCAAAATAAAGCATAATTTATATTGGTGGAAAGCTAAGAATCTCCTTTAATTTTTTTTTCCTTTCATCAATTTTGGGTAAAAAAAGTCGTTAGCCACATACCCTACACATACCCATCATATCACCCCTTTTTGGCCCATCATGATCCTATGCATACCCCTTTGATTGATTTATGTTTTTTTTTTAAATCTTTGGTGGCATGTATTTTAGCTTCTCGAGGATGTATTGGACTAGAGAGGTGAGGATGGGTCATGTTCACTTGTTTTTTTTGTGTGGATTGTTTCTTATTCACATGATGACTCGTCTTAGGACATGGTTTTCTAAAATCATCGAGGACCTATGAGTCTACTATGGGTAAGAAAATTCCTTGTCTAATAATTTATTCTATGCACTAAGTATTCAGGTCATCTGAGGTCCTTATACCTAGATGGTTATACTTTACTGCTAAATAGAAATGTAAACAATATATAGGTCATCTAGATGTTCAATTTATGTAGACGCTTATACTAATTTGTGAGATAATAAGCTCGATGATGATATAAGCACTTAAAAGGCACAAGAATTCTCATCACCTTGCATTCTCCCTTTCATCAATCATTTCATCCATTGTCCTTCCCCCTCATTTTTCTCTTCATCATTTTGTTCATCTTTCTTGTCATGGAGAAATCAATTCAATTGCTTTGTTCAACTAATGTATGTCTCTCGAATCAAATTTCAAATCACTAAACTTGCTTCTTGAAATCTCATAACCCCTTGATCAATCAATCAATCATTTTATCAACTTGTCTTGCGAAAGCATCAATTTCAATCAGCTTAATTAGCTCATCAACCCAGTTATACTGATCATCTCCATCAATTGTTCAGTTACACCCATCAACTGTGCATTTTCATCAAATGCACATCACCGCTTAATAACTTCCATAATACCAATCATCTAATAATTTTCCTATAATCTATTGAGAGATCAATCTTTTTACAATCCATTTGATTAATCTCTCGAGGTGGCATATCATATTCATCATCATCCTTACTATGCTATCTCTGGAGCATGTATCTGTTGATCAATTTTTCTTTGAGACAATGTGACAATCTGCATTGTCTAAAAGAGGGGCAAAATGTAGATGCATGATTTTTTTTATCAATATTTGGATCCATTATTAGTACCATCATCCATTATATATATATAATTCATTTCATCTTCATATTTCATGCATAACCATTTATCCAAATCTCATTAAATCATTTATAAATCCATAATCATTAAAATATTAGTTATTCATAATCATTTATTCATTTTCATAAACTCCATCAAAACCATTTGCATAATATATGATCATTAAAATATCCATACATTTATATATTTGCATATTTTATTGATATCCATTTGCATATTTCCTCCATTTACCATTTTGCATGCATTTCATTTTATCCCACATTTACCCTAATATTGGATCCACCCTTGAGGAGATCTATTTAAACCTTGCCCTCTCCCATTTCCTCATCATCTACAACATTCATGATCTTTGCATCCTTACATTCGCTCTTAGAATTTTTTGATATCATTTTGTCATTTTAACATTTTAGCATTTTAACTCATAAGATAGTTGCATGTTTTCTTCTAGTATTCCATATCATTTGCATTCAATCTCTTAATCTCCAAGTTCACCATAGCCTCTTGTGTACAATTCTCTGAGAGAAAATTCTTTTCAACAACACAAGATCTTGGATGATAGGAGGGAAATGGAGACAAAAATCCATTTGCATGCATGTGTGTTTATTTTAGTTTATTTTATTTGCATTTGTGTGTATGTAGGAAAATACTCCATTGTTTGATGTTGGAACAAATCTGAATCTTTGAATTCAAATACCCATTTCCTTCGTCAACACCCACATCTCCCAAGGAATTTTAAATTCCTTTTATCTTTCACCAACGAATATTAAATTCCTTTTATCTTTCCTTAAGGAATATTAAATCCCTTTTATCCTTCCCATGCACAATAAAAGGAATTTTTAATTCCTTTGGTCAACCCTTTTGTCTCATGCATCCACACGATGACAAGTGTCACCATATTGTGGGTTGAGATGCCTCAATGAATCACAACCCTTGATCACTTGTCCTTTTTCAATCTCCACCGTCCATTCCCTTCCCCCCTTTGCTAATGACTAACACTTAGACATTTTGACTCCTTTGATTGGAGGATGTGACACTTCCCTGATCAGGGTAGGAATGTGCACATCTTTAATCCAAGATTATGCAAATTAATTAGGATTAAAGGAAAGTTATGGAGGATGTGACATGAGGGGAATTAAATAAACATATTATTTATTTAATTTTTTGTAGGAAAGGGATAAGTGATGGCCCAAGTAAATAACTAAAGGTAATTATTTTCTTTAGGCTAAGATTTAAAGATGATAGAAGAAATAGGTTAAGATGAAGGGATAATGGATAATGAATATTAATTAAATAATAGTGTATTATTTAATTAATGTAGAGAATATGAAATTGGTTGAATTAGGGGTAAATTGAGCAAATGAAAGTGGTCAATTTTTAGTGTCTACATTTTTACACTCTTTGAGATGGTATTACGAAGTAGCATCATTTCAAAGAAGATTAAAACATAGTACCTAGAAGAAGATGGTTAGATTATGAAAGATGCCACAGTCATTCAAAAGAGTGACTAGGAGGAAAGGTGATGGGAGTGAAGATGAATATTAGGAATTGATGGGAAGGGAAGGGAAGGAAATGGATGATGGATATTGAAAAAGGACAAGAGATCAAGGATTGAGATTCCTATGTCAACCCCCTAATAAATACTACCCATACCCCAATGAATTTTTTAATTCCATTTTACAATCCCCATGTTCTTTCCAATGGAATTTTAAATTCCATTTATGTATCCAAAGTATTTAGAGGAATTTTTTAATTCCTCCCCACATGATCTCCTAAGGAATTTTAAATTCCTTTTATCTTTCCCAAGGAATATTAAATTCCTTTTATCTTTCCCAAAGGAATATTAAATCTCTTTTATCCTTTCCATGCACATTAAAAGGAATTTTTAATTCCTTTGGTCAACCCTCTTGTCTCATGCATCCAAATGATAACAAGTGTCACCATCTTGTGGGTTGAGATGCCTCAAGACATATCAACCCTTGATCTCTTGTCCTTTTTCAATCTCCACCATCCCTTCCCTTCCACCCTTTGCTAATGACTAACACTTAGTCATTTTTACATTCTAACTAATTCAACCAAACCCATTCTACTACACCACATTCATCTCAATCTCTCAATGATACACCACAATATTTCATCTATAGCTAAAATCCACCATGCCTCAAGGCATCTCAACCCTTTATCTCTTATCCTTTTTCAATCTCCATCGTCTATTTCCTTCCCTTCCCCTCCCTTCCCGTCAATCCCTAATATTCATCTTCACTCCCACCATATTTCCTCCTAATCACTCCTTTGAATGACTACATGGCTTCTTTCACCACTTTCATTTGCTCAATTTACCCCTAATTCAACCAATTTCATATCCTCTATATTAATTAAATAATACTCTATTATTTAATTAATATTCATTATCCATTATCCCTTCATATTAACATATTTCTTCTATCATCTTTAAATCCTAGCCTAAATTAAATAACTACCTTTAATTATTTACTCCCATCAATTATCCCTTACCTCCAAAAATTAAATAAATAATTTATTTATTTAATTATCATCATGTCACATCCTCTGTAACTTTCCTCTAATCCTAATTAATTTGCATAATCTTGGATTAAGGATGTGAACATTCCTAATCCTTGATTAGAGAGGTGTCACATCCTCCATAAAATTCAAGTTGTCCCTAATATTTCTCCATTAGCCTAATTTCCCCACTAATATATCACTTGCATATCTTAATCCTTGATTAATTAGCCTTGTCTAACCCATGGTCAACCCCCTAATAGACACCACCCATACCCCAATGAAATTTCTTATTCCTCCAACATCCCTCATGAAATTTTTAATTCCATTCTACAATCCCCATGTCCTTTCCAATGGAATTTTAATTTCCATTTATGTATTCAATGTATTTATAGTAATTTTTAATTCCTCCCATCTCCCAAGGAATTTTAAATTTATTTTATCTTTCCCCAAGGAATACTAAATTCATTTTATCTTTCCCCAAGGAATATTACATCCCTTTTATCCTTCCCATGCACATTAAAAGGAATTTTTAATTCCTCTGGTCAACCATCTTGTCTCATGCATCCATATGATGACAAGTGTCACCATCTTGTGGGTTGAGATGCCTCAAGATAGATCAACCCTTGATCTCTTGTCCTTTTTCAATCTCCACCATCCATTCCCTCCCCCCCTTTGCCAATCACAAACACTTAGTCATTTTTACATTCTAACTCATTCAACCACACTCATTCTACTACACCACATTCATCTCAATCTCTCAATCATACACCACCATCTTGCATCCATAGCTAAAATCCACCATCCTTGCATTGAAATCAAGAAAAAACAACTCGTTAATTTGTCAAAATTGAACTATGAGCACACAGATCAAGTTATTGAAAGGGGAAAACTACTCATCAAACTCTTTTGAGCATCTTTGGAAGGTGTATTTTGCTGGTTTGAGTTTTATTGTAGGCCCTAATCTTGATTTTTTGTTGTGTTTTTATCTTTTTCTTGATTTTCTTATTTTTTGCCTTTTTAGTTAGATAAATTCACTACACACAATATTTATGTGTTAATTTAATTTATAGTATATAATAATAAGTATGAATTAATTATTTGACTAATAAAAGGTATTATGAATATACAAATATAACCTTAAATAGTTTTTATGATATACAATTTTAATTTTAAATCATATTAAAGCTTGTTTCTATAATTAGAAAATAATAGTAAATAAATCTACAAATTATTATGTAATATTTAGTAGAATTTAAATGATTTTCTATTTACAGTAACTATAAAAATACAAACAAAAATTTGTATGAATGAATATTTTGGCTATTATTACACAAAACACTCATACTACTAAATCCTATTGGCTAATAAGCTACAAAAGATGTTACCTCAATGCTTTCTTAGATAATTTATGTAAGTAAAATCAGGGTGGGGTTCCATGGAAGACACTACTATGCATATTCTATCGGCATAGGCCATCCCAAACATGCTATTTTAAAAGTGAAGTTGCTTAAACTTGAAAATTCTCTTCATGCTACATTTTTAAGGAGTAAAGTTTTAAGTTGCTAGTGACACCCTGCGGCTACAAATTTACAGTTGTTGTAGAGAGATTTAGGAACCTTCTATTTCATTTGGCCAACACTAGATTAAGTTTTTGCTCTATAAAAAGTATTTCAAAAAACATATTTTATCAGTGGTAAGTTTGTGAAAATCATGCATAATAAAAATATCATTTCTTCAACATATAAGTTGTAATGAAATATAAATGCCACATTTTATTCAGCACATACATGTGTTGTAAAAAATCTTGATATATTCCACTTTTTAACTAAAAAATTTCACAGGACTAAAATTTTGTGAACTGCTCATTGCTCTCTACAATTAACTTGTCGTGTTTGAAAAGAGGTAGTTGATTAGGACTAGTTACAATTAAATCATATTTCCAAATGAGCACATGTTATATGGTTGTCCTTTTAGTGTTGAAAATATTTTCCTATCACATGGAAGGACATGACATAGATAATGTGTTGTCAATGTTTTTGATAATATAAGCTGAATTTATAGGGTGTAGTGCCTTTTACATGAGGAGCCCAATAGCCAAAGTCAAATAAAAATGTGACATAGATTTTAGGAACCCAAAAATGCTTGGCTCTCTTCCTAAGATTTTCCACCTAGAAAGAGAGATTTAGGGTTCCAAAATGCTTATGCCCATTCAAATTAGGATGTATGCAATGTGATATGATGTAAATGAACTAAAATAAATGTAATTGACAGATTAAGATGATCTAAAATGAATGAAAAAGTGCAATTTAAGGTATGTTTGAAAACACACTGTGATATGTAAACAACTATGAAAGATGAAGAAATTGGAAGAAATATGCAAAATAGAAGGTATAGGGTTAAATCTAAGTGCACTTGGATGTTGTGTGAAATTTCTGGAGTGTCTGGAATGCTAATGTTTTTTTTTTCACAGTGGGACTTATTCACCAAGGGTAGTGAATCAATCCTCCTACTATTGAAAAAGTGTCGGGAACTGATTTTTGACAACTTCGAGTTGATTTATGACAAAATGAAAATTTTTAGATTTCAAGTGGGACTCATTTTCCAAGGGTGGTGAATTAGTCCTCCCCAAGATTTCTAGAAAATCAAAAGACAAAATTGCTACTCCAGATCTGGTAATGTCTGAATATTAGGTTGTCGAGGACAACTCTACAGAAAATAGGCTGAAAATGCTTAAAAAGATGATGAGTTGAATTGAAGAGCTTGGTTGAATTGAATTCAAATTTTCAACACCTTTAAACCTGTTAAATCTACAAAAGAAAGTTGCAGATACACATGCACAAAGGGGAAAATTTTTGGGGGGTTAGTGAATAGGGGTTTTCCTTGGTCAAACCCCTCTTTGGTAATCAAACCCAATAAAGATAAATGAAATGGTATATGAATAACATGCAAGAATTAAAAACTTACCACATCCTTGAATATGCAAATCTGAAGTGATGTCAATGGTTGCTCCAAAGTGATTTAAAGTGCTTGAATTGAAGATGCAAAATTCTTGATTGCTTGATTGAATGGGTGATTGTAGGAGATTTCGTGAATGAGTTAGGATATTGATTGAATGATTTAGGAGATTGAATGCTTGGATGAATTGGGGGTTGAAATGAGGTTAAAATCACATATTTATACAAATATTGTGCCTTAGTATCCATTCATATCTCATCACAGGCCGAGATGAAGTGAATTTGAGTAAAATCTCAAAAGAAATCTTGAAATATTTTGAATTTGTGGCCAAGGGGAACTAATTTGCCACCCTTGGCGAATGAATCCCACCTGGGACCCGAAACCAAGTGTTAGAAATAATGTTGTGTTTAATGTTGTTTGTTGGGTTAGGACCCAAAAATACACTTAATATAAGCATATGAGGGCATAAAGAGATAAAATAAAGCACGAGAATGGTGTAAATATTGAAAATATGCCTAGAAAAGCATGAAATATTGTTACAAGACTTTACAACACTTCAAAATAGGACTTGTTGATGAGTGAAAATGTGGTTTTAAGGTGAATTGCATTAAATAGAGTCTAGAAGAATGTAAAAGTGTCTTACAACACTTCACAACACCTTCACAAGGCGTCATTCTTTGAATTTTAGCACCGGAATAAGCATGTTCAAGCTAAGATACATCATAAAATTAAACCAACATAGTTCCAACACTATGAAACAAGACCTAAAAGACCATGAAAATGGGAAGGGTCCCTTTTTTGATGGTACATTTAGCCCCCACTTTAGTGAGAGAAACTTCCTCACACTAAAGTAGCCATGAACATCAAAGAGAAGAGGGTTCAAATGCACTTACATTAGCAAGATGGAATACAACAAAAAAGGAGGATGATCAAGCCCCTAGGATGAAGATCCCATGAAAAAATGAACATAAGGACAAAGGAACACACACAAGTGTTGAAATGAATTGAATGAAGCTTTGATCATCAATCCAACTATTTGTGAAAAGAGATCTAGGATGATTGTTTGAAAAAGAGAGAATGTGTACTCACTCTGGGGTGATGAAACTTTTTTCTGCAGGGTGAGAAAGCCCAAGAAGTAAGATACATATGCTAGTTGGTATGCACTCACAAGCATGCAAAAAGTGGCTATGGGGAAAATTCATGTTGCTAGTTGGGCTTCCTGCTCAACCATGCCAAAGCTATACCCATTCAATAACTTTAACAAGGTGCCACAAAGCCAAAGAAAATGTAAATGAAAATGTCGGTTTAAGGTTTTATAAGACAAGTAAAATAGGATGGAACCATAGGCATGCAAGTTGTGTTATGCAAGGTAGCCAAATAAATAAGATAGCTCCACATGCATGCAAGTTGTGTTATGGAAGGTGGCTGAATGAGAATGTATTATGTAAAAATGTCATGTGTAATATGTTCAAAGGAGTCTTGTTCAATTTATGCAAGGTTAGTCACTTATGGAACATTGTGTCTAATGTCTCCAAAAGAGGACCAATCAAAGAATAGTATATTTGCCACTTAGGGGATGCAGTGCATCACATCAAACCACAAAGAGGAATGCAATATGCTAAGAAAGATCACACTTATGAAGGACATTACACCCAATGTCATCCACAAAGTGATAAACACATCACGTAAATGAAAAGGATTCACTAAGAATGAAAATGAAATAATGGTAATGTATGCCCCCACTTTAAAGGAATTGCTAGACATCGTTATGTGAGCAATTACTTGAAAGTAGAAAGAAAAGAAATGAAAAAAGCAAGCAAGATGTGAGAGCCGACTTGGAAAGCTCTTTTCCAAGTCATATGTTTCGAAGTTAGGCTATGTCATGTCAAGATGGAGAGAAAAGCAAGGAAAGAAGGGAGTTTCCCCCTAGAAAAGAAAGCACACCAAACACATAAGGGTCTATGGATTTAGGGTTAGTATGTTCGTTGCTGCAGTGTTTTGTATGAAAGAGCTCAGAATTGTCATCATCCCCCAAAGCACATAGAATTGGAAGAATGACACAAAGAGAGTGAAGACAAAGGAAAAAGAAAGTCCATTTTGAGTCAACATGGAAGAGACATTGTAGTATCAATTCTTTGCATCATCCCCAAAAGGTAAACACAAGCGAAAAAGACAAAAACGAAAAGTGAAAAATCTTTTGGGTCAACATGACAGGAGAAATTTCAATCTCAATGCCTTGCATCATACCTAAAAGGAAAAACACAAGAAAAGACAAAGACAAAAAGGAAAAGATAAAGGGGGGGTTTTGGTTCAACATGGAAGAGAAATAGGGCATCTCGACACTTTGCATCATCCCCAAAAGGAAAACACAAAACCAAAATGTAAAAGACAAGGACTTTTTGGGTCAACATGGAAGAGACCTAGGGTGTCTCTACACTTTGCGTCATCCTTGAAAGGAAAAAAAAAAAAAACCAAAATGCAAAAGACAAGGACCATTTGGGTCAACATGGAAGAGACATAGGGAATCTCTACGCTTTGCGTCAACCCCAAAAGGAAAACACAAAACAAAAGAGAAATGTAAAAGACACGACAAGAAGAATAAAGATTCACATAGAAGAAGTGTACAAAGAGAAGGAAACATCAAACAAATGATATGGGGGAACATGATACACACATGAAAAGAAAAAGGAAAATGAATGTGAAGAAAAGACTAAGTAGGAAAATGCAAGTCATCCATCAACTCATCTGCCTCCCAATCATGTTCAGTGGAATACGAAGGTGACTGACTGTTTAAAGGAGGAATCGCAAGTGCCAAACTAGGAGTTATACTAGGTTCTTCACTTGGCGGAGAGGATTTATCATTTAAGCTCATTGTAGATGAAAATAAAGAGTTCAAGTCATTGTTTATTGATTCATCTATGTTAGCAATCGTCACATCTTCATTGTCATCATCGAGATTAATAACGATGGGAGGACAAAGGGTGATTTCTAAGGATGGATGTATCAAGAGTGTGGGTTGGATGGGTTTATTTTGTTGCAATTGTTGGGTTGGGATTTCATGTGGTCGGTCAGGATAGGGAGGATGGAAATCTATATCTTTTGTCAAGGGTAAAGATTGATTGTCATGATTGGTTTCTGTATGAGCAAGGAGACAATGACGACACCGATGCGCTCAAGCAGCATGGTTCTATTTGATTCTGTTTTGGAGTTGTTAAGATGTAAGAGTGGATTGAGTTGAAATAGGTTCTTCTACTTTCAAAAGGGAAAGAGAAGGAGAAACCAAAGAGGAAGGATCAACCACTTTCTCTTTCACTTTATATACTTGTTTGTAATGAGGAAGTAAGGAAAGAGTTATTTCTTGGTCTCTTGGTCATTTAGAAAATGGCTGGGAAGTATCAAGATGAGATTGTCAAATATGAGATTTAGGTGTAATCATGGTTTCATCAAGGATAGGATGAGTAGAGGTGGATGAAGATGTGTTACAAAGAGATAATTCAACGATATTTTTGGCTTTAAACTTCTTATAAGCAATGTAAAAGAAGTCCTTAAGAGGAGTGATAGGTTCCATGGGTTCAGGAAAAAAGGCTTCTAATGAAAAGTTACCTTTGGAAGACAAAGGATTAAAGCCACTATGGTGTATGGTGAATACATCATTTCCATGTGGAAACTTCAAGCACTTATGAATGACTGATGGGACCGCTTTCATTGAGTGAAGCCAAGGAAGGCCTAGCTACAAACAAAATTGGTCAGATTGTGGAATAGTAGAAAAAATTACCTCCAAAGTCCTAAGTCCTATGTGTAAAGGAAGTATGATCGATCTAATCATAGGGCATGCAAAACCATGACATGTTTTAATCCATGTAGTCATTGGATTATAGTTATCTTGATATAGATCATGTAATACTAGAAATTCTTCTATGATCACATTCTCACCACAAGAGAGATCTATGAATATCCCATTAGTAGGTTTATCATAGATTCTACTAGCTAGGTAGAGAGGACCATCAGGAAGCTTTGGTAGTATGTCTTTAGCAGAAAAAGTAATATCAAGAGATTGAGTGGTTTGGCCATTGCGAGAGATAAAGTCTATCATAGCAACAAGTTTATCCATATGAATAGCTTGGGGAACAGGAGGAGATGTATCAGGTTGTTCAGTGTGTGTATCAATAGTCATTACATCAAGCTTTGATGGTTCACTAGCCTTGAAAAATAAGGTAGTATGCTTAGGCATAGGGTTGGTGAAGATTTGGAGATTTTGGTTATAGGGGGTGCAATGGACTTATTGCCTTGATCATTAACACCCATAATGGTCAATTCACCCGAATCAATGAGGTTTTGAACTAGATGTTTAAGACACTTGCAATGTTTGGTTTCATGGCCATTTTGATGATGAAAATGGAAATAAGCATTAGGCTTGAAGGTAGGAGGTAGGGGTTGATTAGGATCAAGTGGTCGAATAGGTGGTAGGGTAAGCATGCATTTTTTGGATGAGTTCATTCATTGTCTGATGGAGGGTGTTAGGTAAAGGAGTGAAATGTCTGTTTGGATCACCATAATGATAAGGCACGACTATTTTAGAGGTGACCATTGAATTATGAACTTGTGAAGTTGGTTGTGGTTGGGGTGAAGGAGGTGAACTAAACTGTAAGAAGCCTTAGTTAGGTTTGTGGAAATTTTGTGTGTTGTTTTGGTGTTGATTGTTATTTTCATTTTTGTCAATTTGGCTAGAAGTGGATTTTGACTCATGACTTGAAACTGAATTTTTATACTCACATAAGGTTGTACACAAATGCATGAAGGAAGGGAATTTCATCATTGTAAGCTTATCTTGGAGGTTGGTGTGAAAATTCTCAACAAATATCTTTTGCAGATGTGCATTTAGAATTTGGACATCAGCTTGAGCATCTAAGGACTAGTAACGAGAGATGAAATTGATTACTTTTTCATCAGTGTTTTGTCTACATCGCATAAGGTCAACCATTGTCTTTTTAGGTGTCATGTGCACTTGAAAGTGATTAATGAAAGCTTTCTCCAATTCATTAAAGGAATAGATGGAATGATTAGGAAAGTTGGAAAACCATTCTAAAGAAATATCCTTCAAGGTCCTTGGAAATAGTTTTGCTAAGAGTTTATCATCAAGGAAAAAATCACAACACAAGGCAGTAAGAGCATTGACATGGTTGATAGGATCTCCTTTTCCTCCATATTTTTCAAATCTCGACATTTTGATCCCTTCTAGCATCAGGGTACATAATATTTTTAATGATAAGAGGCTGCTACAAACAAGATATGTGGTTGGAGTAGTTTGAGCTTGACTAAAGTTGGAAAGTTGGTGTTGCATGGATGAAACAGTGTTAAGGAGTTGTGTCATAAAGGGATCAGGATAATGTGGTTTAGATGGAAGGGAAAATATTGATAGAGTGTAGGTGATATTAGGGGAAGTGGAAGGAATAGTAAGTGGTGTGAAGGTGGTGGAAGGAGGTTGCGATGCCATAAAGGAAGTAGGAATGCTAGTGGAAATTGGGAAGGAAGTAGCAACATAATTGGATTGAAGGAAGTAGCAACAATAATGGAAGAGGCATGTTTATTGTAAATAACGGCTATTTGTTTTAGCACTTGCAAGCCATCATCACTTTCAATTAAGCGATGAAGGTTCTCAATAGCGGGTATAGTAGTGGTGGAAATGTTTTCAAGTGACAAGTCTTGTTGTAAATGTGCAAAGTCCTCATGAATGTTAATAACCTTTTCTTGTGGGAGAGACTTGTTTTGATTGTCAACATGTATAGGATGGAAAGGTGAAGGAATGAAAGTGGTATTGTTAGGGCCTAATGCACCATTGTCCATACTAGGAGTAGGAGCTCGTGAGATGCCAAGGTCCACAACAAAAATGCTATCGTGGGATGCCATGAGTCTAGAACTTCTTCTCATTAAAGTATTATCAATAGGGCACCAAAAACTCATGCAAGTACCACAAAGGAGGAGTGGATGGAAATGAAAGCTATTCTAAGAATGTAAAGTGCAAATAACAAAAGATTTGATAATTGTAACAGAGATGGAAATACAAAAAATAGAAATGCAGAAAAATGCTAGAAAGAGTGCAAAATTAATGTCTAAAATATGCAGAGGGACTGATTCGCCCTAGGTGGCGAATGAGTCCCAGGATACAATTTTTTTTGTATTTTTCATAATTTTAAGAATGATTTAAATGTTTTTTAGAATGCAAATACAGACACAAAATGCAAAGTTTCAATTTTTTCAATGGAATTGAATGTAAGAATGAAAACTAAATGAGTTTTTCACTAATGCAAAATGAAAGATCTTATAATGCAATAACAAATCAATGTCCTAATTAAATTTCAATGCAAATAAAAACTAGAATGCAAGATATGAATGCAATTAGAAGGTTAAAAATGTTCAAAATTTGGGTTCACCAAAATGTGACATAGATTTTAGGAACCCAAAAATGCTTGGCTCTCTTCCTAAGATTTTCCACCTAGAAAGAGAGAGATTTAGGGTTCCAAAATGCTTATGCACATTCAAATTAGGATGTATGCAATGTGATATGGTGTAAATGAATTAAAATAAATGTAATTGAATAATTAAGATGATATAAATTCAATGCAAAAGTGCAATTTAAGCTATGTTTGAAAACACATTGTGATATGTAAACAACTATGAAAGATGAAGAAATTGAAAGAAATATGCATAACAAAAGGTACAGGGTCAAATCTGAGGGCACCTGGATGTTGTGTGAACTTGTTGGAGTGTCTGGAATGTTGATGAATTTTTTTGATTTTTCATAGTGGGACTCATTTGCTAAGGGTGGCGAATCAGCCCTACTACTAAAAAAGTTTCGAGAACTGATTTCTGACAGCCAGGAGTTGATTTTTGAAAAAATGCAGATTTTTAGATTTCAAGTGGGACTCATTTTCCAAGGGTGGCAAATAAATCCTCCCCAAGATTTCTAGAAAATTAGAAGTCAACACCGCTACTGCAGATCTGACAATGTCTAAATATTAGGTTGTCGGGGTCAACTCTATAGAAAATGGTTAAAAAATGCTCAAAATTCTTGAAAAGATGATGAGTTGACTTGAAGAGCCTAGTTGACTTGAATTCCACTTTTCAACACCTTTAAACTTGTTAAATCTGCAAAACAAAGCGACAAATACACATGCACAAAGGGGAAAAATGTTGCGAGGTTAGTGAATAGGGGTTTGCCTTGGTCAAACCCCACTTTGGTAATCAAACCTAATAAAGATAAATGAAATGTAAAGGAAATGATAAATGAATAACATGCAAGTATTAAAAAATTGCCACATCCTTGAATATGTAAATCTGAAGTGATACCAATGCTGATCCAAAGTGCTTGAAATTGCTTGAATTGAAGATGCAAAATGCTTGATTGCTTGATTGAACGGGTGATTGTAAGAGATTGAATGCTTGGATGAATTGGTGGTTGAAATGAGGCTAAAATAACATATTTATACAAATATTGTGCCTTAGTATTTGTTCATACCTCATCATAGGCCAACATGAAGTGAATTTGAGTAAAATCTCAAAAGAAATTTTGAAATATTTTGAATTTGGAGCCAAGGGGGACTCATTCGCCACCCTTGGTGAATGAGTCCCACCTGGGACCCAAAACCAAGTGTCAAAAATAATGTTTTGTTTAATGTTGTTTGTCAGGATAGAACCCAAAAATACACTTAATATAAGCATATGAGGGCATAAAGAGACAAAATAAAGCATGAGAAGGGTGTAAATAGTGAAAATATGCCTAGAAGAGCATGAAATCTTGTTATAAGACTTTGTAACACTTCAAAATAGGACTTGTTGATGAGTGAAAAGGTGGTTTTAAGGTGAATTGCATTAAATAAAGTCTAGAAGAATGTAGAAATGTCTTACAAAACTTCACAACACCTTCACAATATGTCGTTCATTGAATTTTAGCACCAGAATAAGCATGTTCAAGCCAAGATACATCATAAAGTAAAGCAACATTGTTCCAACACTATGAAACAAGACCTAAAAGACCATGAAAATGGGAAGGGTCCATTTTTCGATGGTACAAAAAAATAAAAACTATAACAACATATTTTCTAGATACAAAAACAATAGATAGAAATCAAAAGGACTGGACCCACCCAATAGAAAAACACACCCCACCCATTACTCAGCTAAACTCTTCCACTCCTCAAAGAGGAGTTTCAACACATCATCCCCAACCCACTTATTGTTGGATTTCTCTTCCAAATTATTCTTGTTAGCATCCTTTCTCAACACTCTCGATAGAGTTATAGAAGAGTGATGGATGATCTTGATTTGGAAGTGGGTTAGCTTTGTGAATTTCTATTCTAGTTTAGCAACACAAGCCTTCAGGTAGTTGAGCTCCTTGTTCTTATCAACTTCCACCTTATTAGTCACCTTCACCCAATTATTATGATTAGAGGATTTTGGTTTGGATTCTTGTTGAATCATCCTATTTAACTTGAGGAATTGACTCAACCCTTTTAGAAACTCCTCGGTATCTTCACAAGTGTCATGCTTGCTATCATCTTTACCACCATTATGCTTTGAACTATTGGAAATTTTATCAACCATGACCTCTTTTTTATGCTTTTCCAATATATTAGATCTTTAGACACTATTTTTCTCAGCCCCCGTGTCAACACTAGTAGTAACCACTATATCCCCATGGGATTCTTTGTCAACAAAGTCCACATCTTCATTTTGCATGAGTGGTTCCTCAACTTGGCAAGTGGTGTCCTTCTTACCCTTTTTCGAATCTTGCTTGGTATTGGTAGAAAATTTACTTCCTTTCTTTGTGGGTGTGTTTTTTAGCTCACAAAGACTTGTAGTAGCTTTATATTGAGCCAAGATCATGCCACCTTTTTTCTTTTTGGTTAGGGGTTTATATTTGGGATCCTCAAGGGGTTGACTAGATGCAAAAGGATTGTTTCTTTTAGGGCCCACCTAAATGGTAGGTGAAGGTTTAGCGAGGGACCAGTGTGAGGGCTCAGGTTCCTCTATTATAACAATTGATATGGGTTTCTATGGATAGGGAGCTAGGTGAAACTAGCAAAGAAAGATAATGTGACCTTGGTGGAGGGATAATGGGGGTAGTTTGTTAGGGTTTTTGACCACAATTTCCATAATTTCCCTAATAGAGCCTTCGAGTGATGCAAGAAAGAAGAAGGGAAAATTGATGAGCATCCTATGTTTGAAGTGGTTTAACAAAGGAAAATGATAAAAATATAACACTTTAAACTTGTGAGGCATAGCTAATATGATGATAGAGATTTTGATTTAACTTTGATTTATGAATATTATTATTTTGGAGTATCGACATAAATGTTTAATTTTTGTATTTAATATTTATATTTAATGTTCTGGTTATAAATTTTTAAATTTACTAAAGGTTCTAATGAGATTTGCAGGTGGTAGCCTAGGTACTTTAAGTATTGGAGACAAAGTCCAAATGCCACATAATATTTTTGTTTTTTTATAATTTAATTTGGTCACAGGAGTTTAATGTTGGGATGTAAATTTGAATTTTATGTGAAATTGTTTGTGTAGGGAAATAAGTTTTCATTTGTATGGTATTTTCATTTGGATATTGTTTTGAGGGAAATTGATGAGTTGGGAGTTATTTTATTTTTAAGGGGGGAAATTTGAATGGTTGGGGGGAAGAGGAAATGAAAAGTGTTGTAGATTGTTATTTTTCTTTATTTATTGTTTTCTTTTGGGGGAATGGGTAGGACAAAAAGAATTGGTTGTAGGATGATGTTGGTAAGAAAAAGACTTGGAAAAAGTGGGATAGGTTGTTTACGCTGATCCTAACTTGGAAAGCCAAAGTATGTTTGAAATGTATTGGTAATTTTTGTGTTGTTATCACAATCTTGATAAATGGTTGAAAAAAAATTGTTGTTTTTTATTGTTTGGTGTGGTGTCAAGTTGAGTATTAGGGGGTTTGTGTGTGTACGGGGAGTGGATCTCGTTTGAGGGATGAAAGCCTCCTTTGTTTGTGGTTGAGGAGGGTGTGGAGCCTCTCTTGGATATTTTGATCTAATATGAATTGTATAGAGATGTGTGTGATATTAGAGGTGTTGTTTATGGAAGAATTTGGTTGTGGAGTGGTTGGCATGGAGGTGGTGTGAATGGAGGAATTAAATGTTGATTATGGGATTGGATGCTTAATGTTATTCCCCAAGAGGGAAGGGAATGTCACTTCTCCCCCTTTGCAAGAATTTCATGATCAGATTCTATGTTTGTGAGTCCATGTATAAGTTTCGGTTTTTGTTTTATTTTAATCTGTTTGGGCATTTGGGGTTTTGTCTCCAGCTTGGGGGTGGACCTTTTAGTCCTATGATTGGGAGGAGAGAAAGATTGGGCTGCTCTATTTTGTGTTTGTAGGTTTAGAAAATAATTTGGATTTGTAGAAGAATATTGGATATATGAATATTCTTTATATTTTTCTGATCCAATTTGATTGTTGAATTATTTTGAGGTATAATTTGGAAAAAGACTTGGGTTGTAAGCATAGGAGTTTCATTTTTCTAAATCTAGTAAACTATTATTTTTATCTAATGCTTTTAATTTTCTTCTACTGTTGTTATGTTGTAATTTGTATCAATTAAGTTTTGTGAATTGATGAATTCAACTATAAAGGGAATAACACAAGAACAAATTATTACTATGTTGATTTATCAGATAGTTTGCAACAATCGCTAGAATTATGATTGAATTAATGAATCAAATCTTCTGAAATATATGTGATATTGATTTCATATTGAAAGATAATGCATACAACAATAGTATCAATCGACAATAGTAATATAAATATATAATGTATAATAGAAAAAATATGATTATTTTTGTTTCCATTTGTGGTTTTCCAGGCCATAATGGTCATGGCTAGCTAGAAATTTTTTTTGATCACAATTGTAGTGTTGCTAACCTTTATTAATGAATGCAAAAATTATAATGTATTCATTTTATGGTCCAGTTTTGTAATGTTCCCTTGTATAAAATCCTTTTATGTTGTGATAAAGAAATAGTATATTTTATACCTTGCACTGAAGATAAATCTTATAACATTGCATGTGTCTAGATATAGTTTTTCATTAATAATTCCGCAGTGCACATTCCTTTTGAAATGAATTTGTTTGAGACATTTAACACTCTTTTATTTGGTGTATTTAGCAAATTCTAATCTGGCTGGAACTATGCTATTCTCCCACCATAACCACAACTTTTACATTGTTTCTATATCAATCTCATAGTTTACATGGTATTTTGTGTCTTATATGTTGTTTCCTTTGCATTTATATTGTGTTCTTGGCCAACATGATGTAATCACAACCCTTGTAGTATTTACACAAAATTCACCTTTATCCTTGGCCTTCTCTTGTAAAATTTCAATGGTCAAGAATCAGTTACAATATTTTTAGTAGAATATCCATTATTTGGTATTTCTTGTTGAGCAGATTTTATAATGTTTGTGTTTCAATATTGAAAAACTTAGCATTATCATTTCAATATTTGCTTACCTTTCAAGACCTTGGAATTTGCAACATATCCATTATCTTTTGGGAATTTCTATCACCTTACCTACCATTTCTTACATGCTGAGAAGTATTTTCTCCTAAATATATCTATAACTTTCCTCATTGCTTCAATGCATTCTATGAGTTGTGATTTCTTTACTTGCTTCTGTATTTTCTAGTTAACCTCCCTTTGTAGTTCATAACAGATACAAAACAATATGTATGCTTATTTATATGTGTTGTTGTGATTTATGAGTATTTATGAGTTGTAATTGATGGCTATCATTTTCAGCTCTTTAGGGGATTTTAGACCAAACAACACCTCATTGATAGTCTACTTCAAAAAAAAATTCAACTGAGCTATAGTGATTTATAATGAACCATAATGGTTTACTTGGATGTGTATTAGATTCATTGTGATCAGTTTTAGATGAACCACTAATCTCAATTTCAATAAAAACCTCACCGCTTTTGATAGGACATGGCATGGTCAATCCACTGTTACAAATATGACATCAACTGTTCATATTAAAATATTTTATTTCTGAGGTAACTATGCTTGAATCTCATTAAAATAAGGGCAGAGGCTTACAACAATTTATTAAATTATTTTTTCCTTGCTGTGATAGAACTAGTTACATGTTAGATGTGTTAATCACTTGTTTGGAGCATAATCTCTTTCCCTTATATAAGTTGTACCATGTGACTAATAAGATGGATAGTACTGAATTTTTTTATTGTAGTTATGATGATTTCATTCTCTAAAGCATGAATCATCATTACTTGAAATTGGTAAATAATGCAGCTAACAATATTTGAAACAAAAAAAGTTATTCTTTATATTTATTGTGTGTAAGCTTGGTATTAGGGACATCAAGGGTAGTGACCCTATTTTGGAAAACTCCCTCCTATTTTGATAATCTATTCATTCAAATTTGCAACTTAGTACAAAAAATATCTATATATTACTTATACTCATATGTAATGCACATGGATCTACCTTAAGCAAAGATTGAGTGAATAAAGAGTGTTTACAAGAAAACCATACTTGCCTATGAACATTAAATTATGATCACTTAAGGCATACCTCAACGATGGGATCATTCTCTTTGTATAGTGAATATAATCTTCCCTTGGGAAAAGGGGGCATTGCTGACATCTTGATAGAAAAATAATAAATAGTATAGTTCTATTTAGGAGTGGGCATTACATAGGTATCAAAGCCCTAGGTTGTGACACTTTGGGAGCTTTGGGGTCTTTGTTTAAGAGGCAAGAACATTGTAAAGTGATGGGAAGTGGAAACCGGTCCACATCAGGTAGAAAATAAATCTTGATTGCATATAAAATATAAGCAAATATTGTAATTTCATAAGTAAAAATTTGAAGTGCATGATGATATAGAATTAGTTTTACAAACTGATCTTGTTGAATAAATACATTCATTAAAGCATTTCCTAAAAATTTTCTATAATTTGTGAATAAGTTTTATGCAAAATCCACTATCAATGTACTCTATAAAACCACATATCTTGAGGTACTATGCATGATCTCATGCTTTCATGGTCAGTTAGTCACTTCCTTTAGCATGCTCATCTGATAAGGGGAATTAAAAGTCTACATTGGGTTGAATTCCTAAAGGGATTGCTTTTTGCTGAATTTGTGCATAAGAGATTTTAAAATTTAAGTTATCATTTTATAAACATTATTAATATCTCATTTTTATTGGGAAAAGGGCCTCTTTCCTATCAATTTTATTTGTTTAGTTTTTACAAAAGTCATAAAATTTTGTGTAAGCTTGAAACTCTAGTGATTTTCAAGTGCCTCATTACCTTGGGATATGTTGACAAAACTGTTCACATATCTTTTCTATAGTTTCACATTTGTATACAAGTATAGCTGGACTCTTACAATTGCAATAGTGACAAAAATTTTTTATTGTTCATGCTTGATAAATGCTCATATCCTATTAAAATGTTTCCATTTTGGCACAAGCTAAGAATATGCTGACAATTCATCCATAACTTGTTTGCTCGCATGATTTCTTTAGATTTGCCTGAAAGTCCCATCTTTAAAATAACCCTTGCTTTTGATCTGGGTTGTGGCATGATGGAACATGCAAATAGTGTAGAAATTTTTGAATGCACAAAAAAACACAAAGCCGTTGCTTTGTTTCCCAATCAAATAGGAATACCCAAACAAAATGTGGAAGCACAAACAATGCAAGGAGACATGCAAATTTATTTTCTTTTCAATAAGTTGGAAATGGCATTAGAAAATGCTTTTAAACTAAAACTAAAATCTACTATTTACTAACTAAATACACAACATTTTGGAGCTGTAGCCAAAACACAAAACTATCAGGAGCTGCACAGAGCTCTCTTTCCTTCTATTTGACTATAACTATCTGATGTTCTTGGAAAAACATTAAGCCATCAGAAGATTTCAGGTGCTCACTACAAACACACCCAAAACAAACTACAGTTGTTGTTGTTTAAGAGTTTCTCTAAATTATACAGAGAACTCACATAAAAACATTTTGTTTCTTAGACTGTTGCTGCACACAAAAATTATTCTTTTCCAACTGACATAACTTAATATCTTCAATTATTTTTTTTGTCTATTCAAAAAACATTCCCTCTCAAATTCAAAATCACCTGCCACATTTAATTATGGAGCTGTCAGGAGCAGAACAAGGATGGAGGTCCCAAAAAGAAAACTGTCATTGGAGGCTCCTAATAGGTAGGTGAACTGGGGGATGACATGAAGAGGCTCAGACAATTAATATTTCGAACACTCCCCCTTTAACTTAGCTACCAAAGAAAAATCAATCCTGATCCAAATCAACAATGTTGTAACTATTCCTTAGGTGCTCGAAGTTGTCCCTGCTCAAGGGCCTGGTGAATATGTCTGCTCGCTACTGTTCAGACCTACAAAATGCCATTTTGATTTCACCATTTTCAACTAACTCTCTGATAAAATGATACTTGATTTTAATGTTCTTGCTTCTTCCATCAAACATAGGATTTTTTTGTCAAAGCTATTGATGAAACATTGTCACAAAAGATTATTGTTCCATCCTCTTGGTCTTCTCTCAAATCTGCCAAGATTCTTCTTAGCCAAATAGCTTGACATGCTGCTTCATTTGCTGCTATATACTCAGCCTCATTTGTTGATAGGGAAACTATGGGTTTTTTCTTGGAAGCCTATGAGATAGCTCCCGAACCCAAATGAAACACATAGCTGGATGTGCTCTTCCTATCATCCAAACTTCCTGCCCAATCACTATCTATGTATCCAACTAGCCAAAATTCATTTGCTATTGTGTACAAAATGCCATATCCTTTGGTTCCATTCACATACCTTAGGACTCTTTTACCCACTTTCCAATGGGTGTCTCTTGGAGTCTACATAAATCTGGAAATAAGACTCACTCCATGCATTATATTAGGCCTAGTTGCAATTAAATACATAAAACTTCCAACCAAACTTTTAAACATGGTCAGATCCACATTAATGCTAAAATATTCCTTGCTCAACTTTAGACCTATGGCTGTAGGTGTGGGGTCAGGTTTGCTATCTTGCATCCTAAACCTTTTCAAAATCTCTACTGCATACTTTGCTTGAGAGATAAAAATACCATCATGCATTTGTTTTACTTCTATGCCCATAAAATATCTTAAGAGACCTAAATCTATCATTTCGAACTCTCTTTTCATGGCCTCTTTAAATCAACAATGAGAAAATCATCATCCCTAGTAAAAACTAGATCATCAACAGACAAGACAACAATCAAAATCTTACCCTTTGTTGCTTTGATGTAAAGACTGGGCTCACCATCACTTTTACTAAAGCCATTACTCATCAAATATGAGTCAATCTTGCTGTACCATGCCCATGGAGCTTGTTTCAACCCATAGAGGGCCTTCTTTAGCCTATATAATTTTTTTCTTGACCTAGAATTTCATAACCAGGTGGATGCTCCACATAAACTTCTTCTTTCAACAGTCCATTTAAGAAGGTGTACTTCACATCCATTTGAAACACCTTCCATTTGTGCTAGGATGCAATTTCTATGACTTCTTGGATGGTCTCCATCCTTGAAATGGGGGTGTATGTCTCATCATAGTCTCTACCAAACTATTGTTTGTACCCCTTAACCACCAATTGTACCTTGTGTTGCTCTATTTTTCATTGGACATTGCATTTGGTCTTGTAGACCCATTTCACCCCAATAACTTGCTTGTTGGGAGGAAAATCAGTTAGCTCCCATGTCTCATTCCTCTCTATTGCATCTATCACATCATCCATGGCCTTACACCATTCCTCCTCTTTCACAACATCCTCAAAATAAACTAGATCACTACAAGAAAACAATGCAAAATTCACACTCTCATCAAATTCTTCATGATACCTTTCACTTTGGTAGATCTCCCTTAGAATCTTGGTATTTCTTGGCATTAGGGAGGCAAGAGTGGGGTGTAAACTTTCACTACTATTGCTGCTTGGTTGAACATACCTTGTCTAGAGCTGTTGGGAGCTCTCAAGAGCCAATCCTCTAGCTATTTGTGGCTGCTTTCCTTTCTATCTACTCACGTCAGGAGCTGTCAGGAGTTGTTAGGAGCTCATCTAGAGCTATCAGGAGCTACTGTAGGCTCATATTTCTGCACTTGTTAATTTTATTCTACTTCAGGAGCTGTCAAGAGTAGTTTTGAGATATCAGAAACTATCAATCCATCCCATGACTCATCCTCTAGGAACTCCACATCCCTGTTGATGATGATTTTCCTGGTGAACAGGTTATACAACGTGTAGGCTTTGGACTCCTCACTATAGTCCGTGAAAATGTACTTCTCACCCTTGTCATTTGATTTCTACCTCTTTTCTTTGGGCACATGAGAATATGCCACACACTTGAACACTCTTAAGTGCTCAACCATCCACTTGCATTTTGTCCATGTCTCTTGTGGGATTTTGTAACGAACCACCTTTGTTAGAATTCTATTTATCAAATATACAGTTTTTGCTACAACCTCTCCCCAATATTCATTTGGGAGTCCCTTTGCTTTCAACATGCTTCTTTCCATCTCCATGATGGTCCTATTCTTTCTCTCAGCCACTCCATTTTGCTGCAGAGTATAACTAGTTGTTAGCTCCTTCCTGATGCCATTTTTCTTGCAAAAATTCACAAACTGATTGGAGGTATACTCTCCCCCTCTATTTGAACTTAGGACCTTGATGAAATTTCCACTCTCCTTTTCAGCCTGGGCCTTAAACAATAAAAACTTATCAAATGCTTTAGACTTATGTTGCAGAAAATACACCCACCTCTTACGGCTGTAATCATCAATGAAGGTCATAAAATATTGGCTTTTACCAATAGATGTGGTTTGCATAGGGCCTACTAAATCTATGTGCACCAGTTTCAAAGGTTCTCTTGCCCTTGTAGAGTTTCCTAATTGAAAGGGTTGCCGATGTTGCTTGCCCAAAATGCAAGCCTCACACTTAACATTAGACTTTTCACTTAACATTAGACTTTTCTATTCTTGGCAAACCATCAATCATTTTGTTCTTGGAGAAAATACTTAAACAAGCATAGCCTAAGTGTCTATACTTGAGATTCCATAGCTTGGAGCAGTCTTGAATGGTGCTCCTTAGGGCTACTTGATATATTTCTTTATATTTTTCATTCATTAGAGGTGCAACTACGAACTGAGATTAGAAACATGTCTCAATCATTTTGTTCTTAGACAAAAGACTTAAACAAGCATAGCCTAAGTTTCCATACCTGAGATGCCATAGCTTGGAGCTGTCGTGAATGGTGCTCCTGAGGGCTACTTGTTGTATTGTTGTATATTTTTCATTCATTAGAGCCGCAACTACGAACTGTAATGAGAAACACATCTCAATCTTCAAAGGAAACGTTTGGTTCATTGTCATTTGAATAACTACAAACACTTTCATCCTCTAATTCTTGTCATAAATAATGCATTGACCCTTCTCCATCAAAACTTGATATCCATTTTGGATTAGTTGTCCAACACTCATGAGATTATGCTTTAACCCGGGAGCAAGAAATACATTTTGAATCTCCTTCTTTTCACCTTTCTTGGTGTGGATCATGATAGATCCTCTTCCCAAAACTAGAACTAAACCATTGTTCCCCATTCTTATCTCCAACTTTACATTCTTATCAATGAAAGAAAAAAAAATTTCATTACAACTTATGTGGTTGCCACAACCATTGTCCAAATACCAGACTTTGGGGATTCCTTCTTCACCAATGTTGCACATGAAGGATGCGGACTAATTGATTTTAGCCACATTCACATCAACGACATTTGCATTTTGTTTTGACTGATTGTTGTGCTTTTTCTAGGACTCACTTGCATAATGACCAAATTTATGACAGTAGTAGCATTCAATATTGCTTTTTTCATTCTTCCAATTTGAACTGTTGTTCTTCTTGCCTTGTCAGGAGTTGGTTTGAGATCTGCTTGCTCCCTCTTGGATGCTTGCTCATCTTGAGATTTCTCCTCCAACATTTCCTTGTTTGAAGTTTCCACAACCTCTACCTCTTGAGCTCATTCCACTATTGTTTCTTCTCCCCCTTCCTCTTGCATTTGACTGATCTTTAAAAGATTGCTCTTGGGAAGAAGTAGTAGACCTATTTAGGCACTGCTCATGGGTTTGTAGTGAACCCATCATCTCATCAACTAACAATGTTGAGAGGTCATTTTCCTCTTCTATGGAAATGACAATTGGATCAAACTTCATGGGTAAGCTCGTAAGGATTTTCTCCACAATCCTCTGGTCATCCATGACTTCTGCATTCACCCTCAATTGTTTATCAAACCTGAGAGTCTTGTGTGAAACTTTGAGATGGATTCACTAACCTTCATTTCAAGAGTCTCAAACTATCTTCGAAGCATCTAGAGCTTCACCAATATGACCTTATCAGTCCCTTTGTTGCTGGTCTGGAGGATTTCCCAAGCTTCCTTTGCATATTTAGCTACCACAATTCTAGAAAAAATGGCCTTTGTCAAGGATGCTTCAATAAGAATTAATGCTTTAATATCTTATCTACTCAATTCCTTCAACTGGGTCTTCTGGTTGTTTGTGAGAACTGCATATGCTACAGGATCAGTTACATCATTGAACTCATTGATCACAAACTCCCACAAATAATTTGCAACCATTATGGTCTTCATCTTATTTTCCCAAACATCATAGTTCTTTGCATTAAAGGATGATGGTTGCTGCTAAATCTTCCCTTCATCTCCAACCATGTCTCGAACAAGAAAAAATTTAAACACACAGAAAAAAATGCCCTAACTCATGAAGAAATGGGGCCTATGGCTCTGATACCACGTAGAAATTTCTGAATGTACAAAACAACATAGAATTTTTTCTCTCTTTCCTAATCAACTACGAATACCCAAACAAAATGCAGAAGCACAAAAAATGCAAGGAGACATGCAAATTTATTTTCTATTCAATAAGTTGGAAATGACATTACAAAATGCTTTTAAACTTAAATTGCAATGTACTATTTACAAACTAAACACACAACATTCTAGAGCTATAGCCAAAACACAAAACTATCAGGAGCTGCACATAGCTCACTTTCCTTCTATTCAATTGGAACTATCTAATGTTCCTGGAAAAACACTGAGCCTTCACGAGCTTGTAGGTGGTCACTGTAAACACGCCCAAAACAAACTATAGTTGTTGTTCAAGAGTTTCTCTGAATCACACAAAGAACTCACACAAAAACATTCCTTTTCTTAGACTGTTGTTGCACACAAAACTTCTTATTTTCCAAATGACATAACTTACTATCTTCAATTATTTTTTTTGCTATTAAAAAAAATTCCCTCTCAAATTCAAAATCACCTACCACATTTTATTTTGGAGCTATCAAGAGAAAAACTGGGATGGAGATCCAAAAAAGCAAACTGTTGTTGGAGGCTCCTAACAGGTAGGTGAACTAGGGGCTGACATGAAGAGGCTTAGACAATTACTATTTCCAACAATTAGAGACTCATTAGATTTTCAGGTATGTGTAGGATCATCATGGAAAAAATAGGCCCTCAAGTGGCAAAAAATTCAGAAAATTAGAGATAGAAAACTTGATGTAAAAATTTGAATGAGTTATCTATATTATTTCAAAAATATGTAAGAGTAGAATTTGTAGAAAATTGAATGTAGTTTTTAAACTAATAGGTTTATTTAAAAGAAAAAAATCTATTTGGTGAAAATTTGAATTTTCAATGCAGTAGTACTTAAATATCAAGGAAAAAATAAGAAGTAGGTGTCTGTCCGACCATCCTAATCACAATAAAATGATAATATTTTTTTATAATATTTTAGATATAAGTAGAGGACTCATGTCCGGATGTGATGCATACTTTTTGTAATTTTTTCCAATTAAATAATTAATTATGAATTTTTATTACAACTTTTATAAAATATAAAAACTCGTACGTCTGACCACCTTAACTTGGTCAAAAATTCATTCAATTTTTTTTTTTAAATCCTATAATATGTGAAGCATAGAATGTGATGCATGCTTTAGATTCAAAAAATGTGATACTGTTTGAAAGCTATAGATTTTTTTCAATCAGCCTATCAATCAGGACTTTAGTCATAATTTAAATAGAAAATGAATAATAATTATTTATTAAATTCAAAATAAAGTATAATTTATATTGGTGGAAAGATGAGAATATCCTTTAAAAACCCTTTTTGTTTCATCAATTTTGGGTTTAAAAAATGTCGTTAGCCACATACCCTACAAATACCCATCATATCGCCACTTTTTAGCCCATCATGATCCTACATATACCCTTTCTTGTGACAAGGACATTAAGAAAATCCAAATATCCTTCAACTTTTAACTCCTTTTTGAAATAATTACTATCAGAAATGCATTTTGATGTGGGCATGAAAGTCTTTAATTTTTGTTTACCATATTACAAACTTAAGTTGATATCATCCACTTCTTTCTTCTACGGGATTTAACAATTTGGAGTTGAGAGGATTTCCTCATCATTATTTTCATTTTCAATTTTTTTTCCTATTATTTCTCCAACATTATTTGGTATATGCTCTTTTCTCTTAACCTGTTTGATGTAATTTTTGCAAATATTTTTTAATACCACCAAAAAGTGGGTTGATAATGTTTTAGATAGATGTGAGTGTGAGTGAGATTGAGTTTGCTTGATCATTTTGAAATGATTTGTGATTAAAATCAAACTTCTCTTCAAACTATCTAACAATCTCAATAAAGAGTTGATTTTATGGACCATGGCTACAATAAGCTAATGCACTAAAAATTCCACTTAATAGATAGGTCATCCAAGAAAGCTGCCTTTTAGCAATAGTACCATTACATGTTTGGTTCCTATTTTTTCAAACGATAAATTAAATACCTAAAATAGTTTATAATATGAATCACACTTCCTTTTCTCTTCATCTTCAGACAGGATAGTTTCTCACTTCAATGTGTTTTCTACAAACTAACCATTGTATCCCTAGGTTTTTGATGTGCACCATTAACTCATTTTCAGATACTTCCCCTAATTAAATGTAGTTGAATCTTAAATTTTTAGGTATGATATTAATGATCACGAAGTTTTTGAGTTGGTTATTTTGTGAGATCTATACATAGGAACTATACAACACTGTAGTTTTAGAAGAAGAAAGGAAAGATAGAAAATACCTATCTTCCATATTTGGAAATAAAATAACTGTAATTGTAAGAATGAGTGGTGTGAAGTTGTTCAGAATTATTAGAATCTATGTATGCATGGTAAGAGTCTATAACTATTTTGGGTGTTTTGCAACTTTCTAAAATGCTTTTAGAGGTATGCTATAATGTACAAAAATACCTTGACTTCTTATTGAATACCTAGACCATTCTCTCAATTCATCAAATATCTTTCACAAGTTAACCCCACAATGACAATTATCTATCTAAGCACTAATTACATAATCATGTTAATTTGGTCACATTTTTATCAACTAACACAATTTACCAAATTTAATAGTGATCATAGTACATACTTTTAAAATGCAACTTGTAAGAAAATGTTCATGTTATGCTCTTTTTCTAATGTACTAAACTCATAACATTGTTTTGTTTTTAAGATTGAGGGTTTATGTTGAAGCCCAAACCTTGTACAACCATCCACTAAGGAAGAATATTCCCACTATGGACCAACATGTTGACAACAAGAATACCACTGCACAATGTGCTCCAGTGTCGATATGTCACTTTGGAGATTCAAACTTGGGTCTCCACAATGAGAAACCAATTGCTTAAAAATTTTAAACACAACTCCCTTGATTTAACTTCTTGTTAACAACATTATATGTTTTTGTTTCATTTATTGTTTCATTCCATGAATAGGTCTTGTTAATTATGAAACCTTCCAAATTTACTATGGAGATGCTTGTGTTGTTTTTTATGCTCTATTTAAATCTTTTTAGTATTGGATAAACATACCCTGAATTTTTATAGAATTGGAGTAGGCTGCTCACATTGCATGCATTAGTGATGATTACTTAAAATTAAAAAATCATTCATTCATGCCATTCAAAAAAATTGTGGTTTATATTACATTAGGAGTGGTTGTAATGATCATACAACCATGTTTTGGAGTAAAAACTATCCAGTCTCTCCTCTAACTTTGGTGCTTTAGATACTATTTAACTAATTCTTGTAGTGACTACCCTCAACTCTTATGCATAGATATCATGTTTACCATTAGGATTAAGTTATATATTTTGAAATGCATATGCTATGCTTCTATGACTAGATTATCATAGTATTATATATTTAATGGTTAAATGGCTATTATGTAGATTAGTACTTTTGATCCTTTTTTTTAATCTATAGTGGTGTATTCTATTGTGAATCTTTTTTATTATTATCCTTGGAGGTAATCCTTAATTTTATTAATGAAGAATACATATTGTAGAGTAGCTTATCTTATTTGGATCTGAAGCTTCAAGTTCTTTGAGATGATAGCCAAAAATCTCCCATGAGCTTTGAATTGGTTTACCTCTTAATTATTGATATGAGTGAGTATATCACCATAATATTTGCAAATTCTAATTCCAAGTATGTAATTAAGTATTGAGGACCAATTTTTCATGAAATATTTGGTAAGAGGGGATGGTAGGATGAGTTTTTGATTCAGTAAAATTCTTCCAAGAGAATACTAGTGTTTTATTAGAACCAAATAAATCCAAGTTCTTAGATCTTTTGAATATTATTAATGAACTAAATGTTGAAATGAAAAAGACAACTGAGAGGGGAGGTGAATTAGTCGTACCAAATTAAACCTTCAAGACCCTCAACAATAATCAAATCCACAAGCATTCATTAAACCCTTATTCTATTAGTATGATTAAGCATGAAATGCAGATAAAATAAATTGAAATCACAACACCATACATAAGAGAACACCATATTTACATGGAAATCCCAATGAGGGAAAAACCATGGTGAGAAGGGATCACTGCCAGAATAGGACACCCTATCCAAAAAGACTCACAACCAGGGGTCACTGCAACAAAAAGAATGCAAGAAGATACAAGAGAAATGTTACATAGAGAAAAAATTCTCAATGCAACAAGGAGTCCACCACAATTTTCTACACACTTTTTAGTTTCACATGAAAGATTTCAAATTCCTTCAACTCACTGCCTTTACGAAAACTAACAAGAAATTTTCAATATTTTACTCAAATTTTCATCACACACATCACTTGAATCAATGTCACATATATCTTGCTTCTTACCTATTTCATGTCTCAAATCACACCAACACCATACACGTTTATATCAATCCCAACATCCTAAACCTTCTCCAATGTCAGCCATTAGCCGTTATACATATAAATTTAAAATAGGTTAGCTCCAAAACATTCTCGTGGTGGATAGGAGCAAAGGAAACCTACATAAATACTTAGTTAAGACCCAAATAGATCCTATCACAACTCAACACACTTTTACAAGCCTTTCATGTAGTGTTAAACATAAAGTCAGCCAACAACCATGCAAAACACCATAAACATTAAGTACATGCTTCCTCAAATCAATTCTAAAATTTCAAACAACATAATTCACTTGAAAAAGATCTAGAATAATCCATGAACTACTTAAGGTTCATCAAACACTTCATCCAAATTGCATCATACAAACACTTCAACTTAGAACAAATGGTAACCCTCATTTGTATATTGATAATTGAAACACACTTTGTACTGCACTGAATAAAGTAAAAAACATGAATACAAGAAGATACTAGCATTATAAAAAATTCCCAAAATTCACACAACCTAAACCCAAACATTAGAGAAATGTGGAACATTTAAATTTATTCCAAGACACATAAAAGATCACTAAACAACTGGTTCACACACAAATGAAAACATCTCACATTGTACAACAATCCAAAAAAAAATTTCTGAATATAGCAACCTATGAAAACCTTGAATATCTTGTAAGATTTGCACAAGAATAGCATCAACACAAAAGAAACATAGAGAACAATATCAAAGCACACTATGAACACTTGTACAACATAGTTCACTATGATTATCAAATTTTCTCAAAAGCACTTGGAAACCAAGTACCAGAGTCATGATCTCATATCATTACTTCATTCCAACTCATTTTCAGACTCTGCAATAAAAAGATAGTTCCACATATTGACAAAACTTCCTCAAGGTCTCAACTACACATGTACAACCTATTTTCCTCTTTTTCACAATTTTCTTAATATCTTGGATATCTTCATCCCATAGTTGACATCAATGACAACACCAGTCAATAGACTTCTCATTGACATCAATGACAAAACCTTCATACTTGCAAAAATCTCCCCCTTTTTCATTGATAGAAACAAAAGATGTGAAAAGCCACCAAAGACAACACAACAGTTTTGAACACATTTTCTTTCCTTTTCTTTTTTTCAAATCAGATAGCCTACACAACATTCCTGAATCCTCTCCCCCTTACAAGAGTCTCTCTCTCTTTGAAAAAAACTTTCTCTACTTTTTCACATGATTCTCTCTTCCCCTTTGAAATCAATAGCAAAGGATAAAATGTTTTACATTGTTCTTCCCCATGGAATTTGAACCAAAATAATATTGAACAGTCTGGATAACTGAGAGGGGGGTGAATTAGTTATTATAAAATAATTTTCTCGACTTTAATTAATTCAGAGCAAAATTAAATCAATCAGATAGCAATCTAATAGATATGAAGATGAAAGCACATAACAATTCCATGCACAATGAAAAACATAATTTATGTGGAAACCCAAGAAGGGAAAAACTACAGAGAATTCTAATTGTCAATTATAAAACACTGGTTAAGGTGACACCAGTTAAGATTATTTTTACAAAGGCTCACTGCCAAAATGCTCACTGTAGGCAAGGCTCACTATCGGTGGGCTCACTGGCCGGCTATTATAGCCAAAGATAAAAAAGGCTCACTATCAAAAGAGAAAGGCTCACTACCAACAAAAAAGGGCTCACTGCCAGAAGAATGATGAAAGGGAATCCATCACTAAAATAACTATCACCAATAGTGACACCAGATAGAATCTCACTATTTGCTACCTCAAGTCATATACTTTTGCATACTTCATAATGTCTATATTTCCATATTCACATTCATCACACTTTCTTTCATGAACCATAATCATCTTTTACTTATACCATTCCATGCCTTCATAATCTCCTAATTCGACCAAACATAATGTATTCATAATCTCCTAAGTCAGCCAAACACAATTTGAATTAGGTCACCAAAAAACATTCTCGTAGTGGAAAGGAATGAAACATGGACCATACAAAAATTCCTTGCTAAAATCAACACGTTACATATTATCCATGATATCCAAAACCAAAGAATAGAATATACACATTACAATTCAAACAATGTTCTGAGGAACATTAGCCAATTTTAGATCAGTCCAGACCCATAAGATTGTATCTCATTATGTTGCAAAATTAATGGGACTAGAAAAAACACGACCAAAGATAGATCATCATAGCACACCAACTAGGGCACGCCAATTTGGATCACCAAAGCATCAAAACCAAACCTTAATCAATGAACCAAGATATGTTGACATCAATGTCAACCATTAATGACAACAATCAACATCACATTCCAACAATCTCCCCCTTTGTCATTGATTACAACATCCATCAACAAAAAACAAAAAAAATTAATGTCAACATGAACAACATCAAGGACCTTCTTTTCTTCTCCCCCTTTGACATGAAGGACAAAGGGTAAAAAATCCCCTTGAAAAACTTACTCCACTCCCCCTATAAGGAAGCCACCAAGCATTGATCCAGATAAGAGTGAGTATATAATACCCTTGACCAATGCACACCCTGGTGCAAATTATTGTAGACTAGGAGGGGGCAAAACCCCTAACTTTTTTTGGAGATACTCAAAAGTATCTTTTCTCAATGGTTTCGTGAAGATGTCTACAATCTTCTCTTTTGTAGGTACATATTCAACTCTTACCTCATTGTCCAAAACCTTCTCTCTCAAGAAGTGATATCTAATGGATATATGTTTCGTTCTAGAGTGTTGTACTAGATTCTTGGAAATGTTTATTGCACTAGTATTATCACAAATAATTGAGATTGGTTAATCAAATGATATTCCAATGTTCTTCAACGTTTGTTTCATCCATAGTATCTGAGTGCAACATGAGGATACAAGAATGTATTCAGCTTCAACAGTAGATAAAGATACAAAATCTTGTTTCTTACTTGACCAAGCAACCAATCGAGAACCAAGGAAATAAGCTCCACCACTTGTGCTCCACATGTTCTCAACACACCCAACCCAATTAGCATCAGTATAAGCTGTGAAAGTGAAATTTGAATCCTTTGGATACAATAACCCCATATCTTATGTACCCTTCAAATATCTAAAGATCCGTTTTACTACAACATGTGATTCCTTTGGTTCTTGCTGAAATTTAACTACTAAATAAACAACATACATAATGTCTAGTCTAGTAGCAGTCAAATATAACAATCCTCCAATCATTGACCTGTACATACTTGCATCAAATTTAGGTGAATCATCTTGTTTTTTCCAACTTGCATCCAATAACAATAGGTGGAAAAATTGGTTTGGAGTTGTCCAATCCAAACTTTTTCAATAATTATTTCGTATACTTGGATTGAGAGATGTAAATTCCTTTGCTTCTCTGATTTACTTGTAGTCTAAGGAAGAAATTTAACTCACTTATCATCTAGACATTTCAAATTCCTCCTGCATTTCATCTGCAATTTTTTTGCACATATCATTATTTCCTCCAAAGATTATGTCATCAACATAAACCACAACAATCAAAATTTAATTTGAGTAAAGTCTATAGTATAAATTACTGTCTGTAGATCCCATTTGAAATCCTTGTCCAATCATGTACTTGTCTAATCTACCATACCAAGCTCTAAGTGCTTGCTTCAATCCATATAAAGCTTTCTTCAACCTGCAAACAACATCCGAGTTACTTCTAGACTTAAATCCCTCTAGTTACTTAATGTAGACTTCCATTTGATAGACTTTGAAATCCTTAAAAGCTGCAAAAGCTAAGAACATCTAGATTGCTTCCATCTAGGAAATAGGGGAATATTCCTCTTCAAAATCAATACCTTCTATCTAAGTGTAACCTGTGTAAACCAATCTTTCCTTGTTTCTCATTACTTTTCCATTTTCATCTAGCTTGTTCTTGAATACCCACTTTGTCCCAATTACAATTTTGTCTTCTAGTTTGGGAACAAGTTTCGAAGTCTGATTTTTCTCTATCTGATCAAGCTATTCTCTCATTACCTTTACCCAATTCTAATCATTGCATGCTTATTCCACAGTCTTTGGATTTGTTTCTGAGAGTAGACAGAATAATAAGTTCTCTTGAGTTTCTTTGCTTCTTGTGATGATTCCCTTATTCTTATCTCCAATAATCTATTTTTTTGAGTGGTTTCTCTATACATACCTTGGGGTTTTATTTGTAATTGTTCATACTCCTTTGTCTCTTCTTCTTCTTTCTTATCCTTTTGTCCTTTGCCATCTAAGTCATCTAATTCATATTGAATATTCCTGTCACAATTTATTTGAACATCTTCATCTACTTTCACATTCGCACTTTCAACTATCTTATTTAGCCTCTTATTGTAACATCGGTACACTTTGCTTCTTGTGGAGTAAGCCAAAAATATTCCTTCATCAACTCTACTATCGAACTTTCCAATATTGTCCTCATCTCTTTGGATGTAGCATTTGCTTCCAAATTTTTTGAAGTATTTTACTGTGGGAGCTCTTCCATTCCATAGCTCATATGATGTCTTTCCACATTTCCTCTAGAACACTACTCTATTTAGAGTGTATATTTTTGTGTGTATCGCTTCTCTCCAATAGACCTATGGTAAACTTTCTTCCATGATCATTGTTCTAGCTGCTTCTTGAACTGTCTCGTTCATTCTTTGCACTACACCATTCTATTGAGGTGTTCTAGGGGTAGATAGTTGTCTTTTAATGCAATGTTTCTCACCAAAATTGTTGAATTCATCAAAAGTAAACTCTCCCCCTCTATTAGATCTTAAAAACTTGATTCTCTTGCCAACTTCATTCTCAACTCTTAACTTGAAAATATTGAATTTTTCTAAAGCCTCCAATTTTTCTCTTAAAAATGTGACCCAAGATAGTTTAGAATAATCTTCTATTAAAAGAATGAAATGTCTCTCACCTTATAAGCTTCTTGTTCTAGTTGGACCACATAGGTCATTGTTTACTAGGTCCAACAATCTGGTAGATGATTCTTCTTTTCCTCAAAATGTTCCTTTGATATTTTTTCCTTCTTGACATCCTTTGCAAATAATGTTGTCTGATTTGGTCAGTCCTAGAAAGTCTTTGATCGCCCTTTTTGAACTTATCCTTACCAAATTGTCAAAGTTGATGTGACACATCCTTTGGTGCCAGAGCCAACTATCATTAGACTCAGATAATTAACATATCTTTGTTGCTCCTTCCAGTTGATACATATTCCCACTTGTTCTTTTTCTAGCTACAATAATAGTTTTGGATCTCTAGCAGATCTCACAACCATCATCCTAAAACACCACATTATAACCATTTTCACGCATCTATCTAACACTCAAAAGATTATGATATAAACCCTTCACATATTAAACATTATTAGTGCTATGTTTTCCATCAAAGGTAATAGAACCAATTCCAACAATCTATGTGATTTTATCATCTCCAAATCTAACAGAAGCTCCATAATATTTCTCAAGCTTCACAAACTTAATTTTGTCAATGGTCATATGATTCGAACATCCATTATCAATCAATCATTCATCTATGTTTCTCTTAACATATAATGTAACTTTAGTGTTATCATTAGATTTTAGAAAAATATTAGAGATATCAAATCTCGGTTCATCCTTTTCCACCAAAAACAAAAAATCCTCATGATCTGATTCATCATCTGAAATACTAGCATTCTCATTCACATAATAGGCCTTCTTATTGATCTTTTTAAACTTTTGTCTTGTTCCTTTTTTTGAACACCTAGTTGCTAAATGACTAATATTTCCACATTTGAAAAATTTAAGAGGTAGCTTACCTTTGTACTTTCCGATACCTTTCTTCAGTTTTCTTATGAATTTTGCTTCCAACTCATCTAAAGTTTCACTATCCAAACTTTCTTTTGTCTTTGTTACTTTGAAGGTTGTTTCAGATTTCTCCTTTTCTTTTCCAAATTTCCTCATCTCAAATGTGGTCAAGGTGCCAAAATTTTTCTCTCTGGTGAATTTCTTTGGATCATAAACTTCCTCAATAGTTGAGATCTTGTCACTGTAGCTCTTTGGTATCGTCATCAAAATCTTCTCCATTAAATCATCTGTTAGAGTGCCTTCTTGATTTTTGACTTCATTTACTACACTGCCAACTCTCTGAAAGTAGCTTGCTATATCCTCACCTTCTTCCATCCTCAATTTTTCATATTTGCGCTTAGTTGTCAACTTATTTGATAATTTGACTCTATCATTTTATTCATAGATTTCTTTCAACTTTTCCTAGACTTCATAAGCGGTGCTCAATGAAATAAATTTTGTTAACTTAGTCTTAGACAAAGCACTAAAGATTGCATAACTTACTTTTTCATTTTCTTCATAGGCTGAGCACGTTTGCAATACTAGGACCACTTTCCAAAACAACATATTTTGTCTCAACAGCTTTCCAAGACTTGTAGCCTAGAGAAATATGGTAACCTCTCATTTTCATTTTCCAAAAACTAAAGTTAGATCCATCAAACATAGGGATTTTCAATTTGTGTGCCATTGGATCTACCTCAAGTGGATAAGCTCTTCTTCAAGGAACCAAATCTGATACCAATTGTTGAATAGTCTGAATAATTGAGAGGGGGGTGAATCAATTATTATAAAATAATTTTCTTGACTTTAATTAATCCAGAGAAAAATTAAATCAATCAGATAATAATCTAACAGATATGAACATGAAAGCACATAACAACACCAAAATTTACATGGAAACCCAAGGAGGGAAAAACCATGGAGAATGTTAAATCTCAATTATAAAACACCAGTTAAGGTGACACTAGTTAAGGTGATTTTTACAAAAGCTCATTGCCAAAATGCTCACTGTAGGTAACCACTGGTGGGTTCATTGCCCAACTATTACAGCCAAAGATAAAAAGGTTCACCGCTAAAAGAGAAAGGATCACTACCAACAAAAAAGGGCTCACTACTAGAAGAATGATGAAAGGGAATCCACTGCTGAAATAACTGTCACCAATAGTGACACTAGATAGAATATCACTATTTGTTGCCTTTGGTCATATTGCATACTTCATAATGTCTGTATTTTTAGATTCACATTCATCACACTTGATTTCATCAAATTGAATTAACTTTTACTTATACCATTCCATGCCTTCATAATATCCTAATTCGACCAAACACAATGTCTTCATAATCTCCTAAGTCAGCCAAACACAATTTGAATTAGGTCACCAAATAAAATTCTTGTGGTGGAAAGGAATGAAACATGGACCATACAAAACTTCCTTACTCAAATCAACATGTTACATATTAACCATGATATACAAAACTAAAGAATATAATATACACGTTACAATGCAAACAATGTTCTGGGACATGTTAGTCAATTTTAGATCAGTCCAGACCCATAAGAGTGTATCTCATTATGTTGCAAAATGAATGGGACCAATACAAAGATGACCAAAGTTAGATCATCATACCACAACATCTGGAGCACACTAATCTAGATCACCGAAGCATAAAAAATAAACCTTAATCAATCAACCAAGATATGTTTCAACATCAATGAGAACCATTAATGATAAAAATCAACATGACATTCTAGAAAATACCTCCTTTGAATACTCCCCCTTAATACACCCAACGAAATTAGAAACTCAATGAAAACACATGAAACTACCTACTCCCCTTGAGAGGTAGCCACCAACATCAATCCAAAAAAGAGATAGATTCATAGATCCACTAAACTGATACATCTCCATATGCATCTAGTTCAAGAAAGGAGGGGCAATAAACCTTAACTTCTCCTAGAGATACTCAAAATAATCTTTAGGAAGAACTTTAGTAAATATATTAGCAATATGAGCCTTTGTAGGTACATAGTCAATCTTGACTTCATTCTCCACAACTTTCTCTCTCAAAACGTGATACTTGATATATGTATGATTTGTCCTTGAATGCATCACTGGATTCTTTGAAATATTAATAGCACTTGTATTGTCATAAAAGATATATATAGGCTCATCATGTACAACTTTGATATCCTTTAATGTATGTCTCATCCACAATACCTGAGTACAACATGATGGAGCTACAATATACTCAACCTCTTTAGTAGATAAAGAAACTGAATCTTGTTTCTTACTTAACTATGACACCAATCTACATCCAACAAAGGATGCACCAACACTTTTACTTTTCCTATCATCAACACAACTAGCCCAATCTGCATCTATATAAGCACTTAATGTGAAATTAGTATCTTTAAAATACCACACGACATAATCCAAAGTGCTTCTTAAGTATCTGAATATCCTATTCACTACTACAACATGTGTTTCTTTAGGATCTTCTTGAAATCTAGCTACAAGAATAAATGCATGCATGATATCCGGTCTAGTGGTAGTCAAATACATCATTTCACCAATCATAGATCTATACTTGCTTTGATCAACCTTAGGTGAATCATCATCTTTTCTCAATTTACAACCAATCACCATAGGAGTACATACCATTTTGGAGTCATCCATTCCAAACTTCTTCAACATCTCTTTGACATACGTAGACTATGAAATGAATATCACATTATCTATTTGATTGATTTGTAGCCCAAGAAAAAATCTATCTCCCCAAAGATTGACATCTCAAATTATTTATGCATTCCCTCTAAAAAATTCTTACACATACCATCTTTTCTACCAAAGATAATATCATCCACATATACAACTACTATCAAGATTTTGTCTTCCTTAATTTTAAAGTAAAGATTACTATCTATGGTGCTTTTGTTGAATCCTTGTTATATCAAGTACCTGTCCAATCTTGCATACCAAGCTATGGGAGCTTGCCTCAATCCATATAGTGCCTTCTTCAACTTACATACCATATCTAGTTGATCTGACAATTGAAATTCTTCCATTTGTTCCATGTAAACCTCTTCTTCCAATTCTCCATTTAGAAAAGAAAACTTCACATCCATATGAGAAACCTTAAAGTATTTATGTGCTGCAAATGCCAAAAACATTCTAATAGCTTTCATCCTAGACAAAGGAGAAAAAGTTTCCTCAAATTCTATACCTTTTAATTGTTAGTAACCCTTACACACAAGTCTTTCCTTATTTCTTACTTCTCCATTCTCATTCATCTTGTTCTTGAATCCCCATTTAGTTGCAATTATTATCTTGTTTTCCAGTGTAGGGACCAGTTCCCAAGTCTGATTTTTTTCTATTTAAATAATTTCTTCTTTCTTTGCCTTCATCCAGTGTTCATCTTTACATTCTTCACTCACTATTTTAGGTTCAAATTTAGAAATTAAACACAGGTTTACCTCATCTTCAACAACCTTGTTTCTTGTCAATACACCTTTCCTCTTTTCTCCAATGATTTGATCTTCATATTGATTCTTTTGCACATACTTAGGGGTTCTAGAGGTATTCTTCAAAGCTTCTTCCTCTTCATTTTATACTTCTTTTCCATCATCTTTTTCTTCTTCTTCTCTGCAATCAAGTTCATCTAACACATATCCATCCACTGTAATAGAATTTTGCAAGTTTTCATCAACTTTAACATTTTCACTTTCAATTATCTTTCTCTACCTATTGTTGTAGCATCCATAAGCTTTGGTTCTATTAGAATATCCAAAGAAGATACCTTCATTACCTTGCATCAAATTTTCCTAAGTTTTTTCTTCTCTTTTGATATAACATTTGCTTCCAAATACTCTAAAGTAATTCACATTAGGAATCCTTCCATACCATAGCTCATAAGGAGTCTTTGTGTTGTTAGCTTTAGCTTGAACTTTGTTAAGTATGTAAACTATAGTATGAATAGCTTCTCTGTAGTAGACTTCTAGTAGATTTTCCTCTTTCATCATAGTCCTTACGACTTCTTGAATAGTTCTAATTTTCCTTTCAACAACCCCATTTTTCTTAGGAGTTCTAGTGGCACACAAATTCCTCGTTATTCCATGAACTTCACAAAACATGTTAAAATCATTAGAGGTGAGTTCACCACCTCTCCTAGGCCTCAAACATTTTATTTTTAGATCCATTTCATTCTCAATTATAGCTTTAAATGACTTGAATTTATCTAATGCATCAAATTTCTCTCTAAGAAAACTAACCCATGTCATTCAAGAATAATCATCCATCAAAAGAAAAAAGTACCTATCACCTTGTAGAATTCTCACTCTAGTAGGATCACAAAGATCTATGTTCACTAATTCCAATAGTCTAGTAGAAAATTGTTCCATTCCCTTAAAGTTACTCCTTGTTTTCCAAATTGACAACTCCCACAAACAATATTGATAAGATTTGTGATTCTAGGTAAATATCTCACTGCATGAACTAAATTAATTCTTACCAAATTATCAAAATTTATGTGACATATCCTCCAGTACCATAACCAACTATCATTAATCTGAGAGATAAAGCAATGACCATCAACACCTTTAAGATGATATATGTTTCCATTTTTTCTCTTACCACTAACAATCACAGTTTCAAAATGTTTTCAGATCTCACATATTTCATCCTTAAATACAAGATCATGCCCCTTGCTACACATTTTTCCAACACTGAAAAGGTTATGTCTTAAGCCCTTAACATAGTAAAAAATTTCATTATTATGCCTACCATCAAAACTGATTGAACCTATTCCACAAATCTTAGCTCCTGAATCATCTCCAAATTTAATTAATCCTCCATCATACTTTTCAAGTTTAACAAACTTACATTTATCTCTAATCATGTGATTAGAGTAGCCACTATTGACAACCTATTAATTCTTATCCTTTTTGACATGAAAAGTAGATACCAAAGTACCTTCAACCTTATCCTTCATCTCTAGAAAACTTTCCTGAAAGAAAGCTGGGTGAGCAGAAACAACTTCCTACACTAATCTAAGTAGGGGAGAGTTACAAAAATGTCCTTTTAACACCTTTAACAATTACAATAAGAGAAGCACATAGGCAATAAAGGAATAGAACAACAGGTACACAAGGAACAACATACACTAGATATACATGATGAAAACCCTTTCGGGTACAAAACCCCACCCTCAAAAAGAAAAGTACTTCTATATTACTTCAAATAGAGTTACAATACAGCCCAAGTACAAATATTCTACACAAGTTCTTTGCCACAAACACATGTTCTGGAGTTAACTTGGTGGCACTTCATTCCCTACAAAAAAAACTATATATTCTACAATGCAACGCACTCATTTTATAGAGAGATACAAGTGTCAAGAAGCATCTATATATTCTTCTTCCAAGCTTGTGTGCCTAGATAATGCTAAAAATAGCTTATGATAGATGTCTTACACATCTTACAACTATCATAGAATTTGTTATAGCTGAGAACACTTACAATTGTAAGAAAATCTGACATAATTGACTAAAAATAGCCGATTCTCTTTCATCCTGTCATAACCCAAATTGGGTGCCAACTTTCTCCCATGCATTCAAAGATGCCTTATGATGTGTCATGGAATATTTCTTATGTCATAGATTCCAAAGTGGGATGCCTATGTCCACTTGGGATGATTCTGTGTCATCTAGTCACTTCCAACGGGGATGCCACCCAGCCGGTGGGTCCCAATTTGTGACATGACACCATAGGAAATTAAATAATACAAATAAATGAATTAATACATCAATTAAATCAATTTTAAGACTCTAAGGTTAAGAAACCTTAATCCCAAAATTCTCCCACTTATCAAAGGCTTGGCAAGAGTCATATGGAATCATCTATTCAGGGTCCCAAGGCCCATGGAATCAGAACATCATTTGAAATTCTCTATGCCCACTAGTTTTGTCAGTGCATCTGTAACATTCACCAAAGTTTCAAACTTCTCCAATTTCACCTTTCCATCCTCTTCCATATCACAAACAAAATGACACTGTACATTGATGTGCTTTGTTATGGCATGAAAGGTAGGATTCTTTTCTAGGAAAATCACGCTTTGAATATCACAACAAATAGTAATATGTACTACATCTACAACCAATATCAGAACAAAATCTCTTAATCCAAATGGCTTCCTGACAAGCATGGGTGGCTGCCATATACTTTTCCTCTATCATGGACAACACGATTACAAATTGCTACCTACTCATCCAACTTATGGCACCACCAAACATCATAAACATGTAACCATTGGTGGATATTTTGTTGTTAATGTCACCTACCCAATCCAAATCCACATATCCTTGAATTCTCACAGAATGCTAAGGTTCAAAAGGATAACCATGAAAACACAAGGCATACTTAGAAGAACCCCGTAAATATCTAAACACGAGCTCTTCACCACATCCTAATGCACCCATCTAGGATTAGCCATAAAACAGCTAAGGACTCCCACTGCATGGGAATGTTTGGTCTTGTACACACCATCGCATACATTAAACTGTAAACTACACTTTCATATGGTACTTTGGTCATTTCCTCCATCTTAGTAGGAGACTTTGGATAATCATTCATAGAAAGCTTCGTCCCTTACATCACAAGAATAACTAACTATCTACAATCTAGCATGTTGACTCTCTCCAACATGGAGTTCACATACTTGGTCTAGCTTAAACAAATCTTTATGTCAGCTCTATCTCTCATGATTTCCATTCCTAGAATGTACCTAGCTGCACCTAGGTATTTCATCTCAAACTATGTTGACAACTAAAACTTCAAATCTGAAATCATACTTTTACCATTCCCAATAAACAACATATCATCTACGCATAATACAATAATGAGAATGCAACCATTATTAGTTTTAAAGTATGCACAATGGTTAGATTTAGATCTCTGAAATCCCAATGACAACACATAGGTATCAAACTTCTAATAACACATTCTAGGAGATTGTTTCAAAACATAAAGAGACTTCTTCAGTTTGCAAACAAAATTTTCTTTACCTTTTTCAATGAAATGATCTGGCTATGACATGTAAATATCTTCCTTCAAATCACCATAAAGGAATGTTGTCTTCACATCCATCTTTCCAGTTCTAAGTCATATGTTGCTGCAAGTGACAACAAAAGTTGGATAGATTTCAACTTTGCTATAGGAGAGAATATCTCCCCATAATGAATTCCCTCCACTTGAGAAAACCACTTAGTGACCACCATGCCTCATACTTCTCAACATTTCCATTAGGATGACACTTTTTCTTGAAAACCCATTTACACCCAATTGGTTTACATCTAGTAGGAAAAGGTACTTGATCCCGAGTCTTGTTTCCAATAATGAATAGCCAAATTTTTTTGGTTTTCGCCTAACTCATGTAGACCTCCTCAAAGGTTGAGGTTGAGGTTTTCCTTCTTCAAAATTTTTAGACCTACTTGATCTCTCCTCATCATCAGATCCAATAGGAGTACTTGGTTCTTCTTTCTCTGGAGTAGATAGAATTTGAACTACCTCCTTATTTTGTTTCTCCTATTTTCTTGGTTGTATCTCAATAGTAGAAGGTTTCATCTCTTTAAAGATCACACTTCTGTTGTAGAGAACCTTCTAATCTTTTGGCTCCCAAAGCTTGTACCCTTTCACCCTAACACCATAGCAGATAAAGATACACTTAACAACCTTTATCTCCAACTTAGACCTCTTCTCAAGTGGAACATGAGCATAAGATTCATAACAAAATACTTTGAGATGTCTCACTGAAGGATTTTTACCAGACCACACCCCCATGGGTGTCTTTATAACAAGTGCTAATGTAGGAGATCTATTGATCAAATAACATGTAGTGGCTACCACTTCAGTCCAAATTTTTTGTTCAAGGCTAGCACCACTTAACATACTCCTAACCCTCTGCATCAATGTTTTGTTCATCCTCTCTCTAACTCCATTTTGCTGTGGAGTGTAGTGAGTTGTCTTATGTCTCTCAATCTCATGCTCTTTACAAAACTTATCAAACTCTACAAAAAAAGACTCACCACCATTATTAGTCCTTAAATACTTAATATTTCTACTAGTTTGGTTTTCTACCAAGGCCTTAAACTCCTTAAACCAACTAAAAATTTCAACTTTACTTCTAAGGAAATAAATGAATATCCTTCTACTATAATCATCTATAAAAGAAACAAAATATATAGATTTTGATAATGAAGGAACATTTACAGGACCAAAAACATTTGAATGAACATAATTCAAAACTGTAGAAGACTTATGAGAACTAGAGCAAAAAGAAACATTGTGTTGTTTTCCGTATACAAAATGTTCACAAAAGTTGAAATCGAGATTACAATCATCAAGGCCTTCAACAAGGATTTTATTTTTTAGGGTTCTAAGACCCTTCTCACCAATGTGACTAATTTGTTGTTGCCATAACATTTCATTCTCTATAGGAAGCTTCATTTCCATGGAATGAGCACCCTTAGGTACCTAAAATGCATGGCCATCAGATGTAGCTGCAACATGCTTCTTCTTTGGACAAACTGATGGTGAGGATGAAGAATCCAAAGGCCTCTTCTTTGGTACATCAGAAGAACTATTGCACACATGCATCAACTTGAAAAAAAATGTCAATAAGTACTCCCTTAGCTAACACCATAGCTCCTCTTATCATCATACATCCTCCATGAGAGAAAACAACTTGCACTTTCAAATCATTTAATTTACTTACAAAAAATAGGTTTCATGCCAAACTTGGATATGAAAGACATCATCAATCCCCTTCACTCTTCCATTAGGAAATTTTATTTTTACTCTTCCACAACCAACAATATTTAGATGAGAGTCATCACCTAGGTACACCTCTTTGCCATTATACTCCTCATACTCTGAGAACCAATCTCCATGAGAAATCATGTTTAAGGACGCACAAAAATCTATCAACCACACACCATTTGATGCATGGGTTGCCAAGGATACAATAAATGATTCTCTGTCATCTTGAGATGATTTCTTGGATTCAAAATCAGAGAGAGACTTATTTTTCTTCTTCTTATCCTTCTTGAAATATTTTTTAATGTGAATAGTTTCACCACTTCCAACATGTTTCCTTGGAATTCTTACTAGGATACTTAGATCTCCCTAGAGACTTTGACTTATATTTGTTTTCTTTTCTTTTACCTCTCTCCTTTGGTCTTCCATGAACTACAAGGGACTCCTTGGTCATCTCAGAAGACTTGCTTCACATCTCTTCAGATAATAATGAGGAAACAACCTCATCCATCTTGAAGGTGAAAGTAGTGCTTCCAACAACTATTACTAGGTGATCCCAAGAGCCTAGAAACAAACATAAAAGAAGCATGCAATGGTCTTGCTCATGAATATTGTCTCTAATGTAACCCAATTGAGCAACCAACATGTTAAAAGAGTTCAAGTGATCTATAATGGATCCTCCATATTATACTTTCAAAGAATACATATTATTTCCCAAGAAAAGCTTTTTTACTAGGGATTTAACCTGATAGACATCACCAAGCTTCTTCCACAGAGAAGCATAAGTTTTATCTTCATGGAAATTCAGGAGGATGGAATCAGCCAAAAAAATTCTAATAAGACCCTTGGATTTCCTATCCATGAGATCCCAATCCTCTTGTTTCATGACTTGTGGCATGGTTCCAGAAACTACAATCCATAGATCATGGTGTACAATCATATATTCCATTTTGAGCTTCCAAAGTTCAAAATTACCGCCATTAAATTTCTCCATCTCAATCCTCCCAGATGTGCCTTCCATGTCTTTCTTGCAACAAGGTAAGAAAAACATGCACTTTTTCAAAACTCGCACTGAAATAAAGATCAACTCAAAAAACCCTTCTAACCCAACAAAGGAACCAAGGATGGCCAGACTTTGATACCAATTGAAAGGAATATGGGTGAGTGAAAACAACTTCCTACACTAATCTAAGTAGGGGGGAGTTACAAAAATTTCCTTTTAACACCTTTAACAGTTACAATAAGAGAATCACATAGACAATAAAGGAATAGAACAAGTAGACAAGAAAAAACATACACTAGATATATGTGGGGAAAATCCTTTGGGGTAAAATTCCCCACCCCTCGAAAGCATAGTACTTCTATATTACTTCAAATAGAGATTCAATACAACCCATGTACAAAACTTCTACACAAGTGATTCCTCACAAACATCTATTCTGGAGTTAACCCAACAACACTTCGTTACTTGCAAAAAAACTATATATTCTACAATACAAGGAACTCATTTTATAGAGAGATACAAGCTTCAAGAAGCATCTAGAAGAAGAGGGGCATCCAAATCCACATGGAACAATATCCAATGCCTTAGACTTGCATTTGGACTCATGTACAACATTTCCTTACACCCCTTACAATGGTCAAACATGCAAATATTCTTCTTCCAAGCTTGGGTGCCTAGAATATGCTAAAAATAGCTTTTGAAAAATGCCTTACACATCATAACACTACCATAGAATTTGTCATAGCTGAATGTAGACACCTAAAAATGTACTAAATGATATATACAATTGAATCTATTATACTAACATCATTTCGTCCTAAAATCCATCCACTTTTTGCTTGTTTGATTAAATTATCCTAGCTATTTAATTAAATGCTTCATTTTTCATATATTAATCTGGTTAATCTAATTAGGTTAGTTCCTACCCCTTTCATGCTGAACTTTCATCTTGTTAATTTAGATAAATCAAAATATTTAATTTTAACACGCTAAGTCCTCTCATTTAATTAAAATAATCTTAATTATTTAATTAAATGTCATTTTGACCCCTTTTTCAATAAATACATTAATTATTCAATGGATATCATAAATTCCTCTAATTTGCATAATTGATTTTTTTTTTTTAATTATCAAATTACTAATTAGTTCTATCTCTCCTACTTGCAAGGGAATATTCCTTGAGAATATTCCTCCTTTTCATATTCCTCCGAAAGGGAATATTCTTTCCCTCTTCACTCATTTGAAAAAAAGGAATATTCTTCCTTCTAACAAAGTTTCAACAAACCTCTTGAGAAAGCTTTGAAAGTGTGCTTATTTTCATGATTGTGAGCCCTTGATTAAATATCAACTTGCATCCTCAACCCTTGATGGCAATCCATGATCCATGCCTCCATTTTCTCTCCATCATGACCATTAATTGATTCTTTCAATCTTGACCATCAGTTTCCTTTTGACTATTCTATAAATAGACCTTACATCTATTGAATAGGGATCCATCTTTTAATAGTAAACTTATGTTGTTAAAATAACTCTCATTTGCATCCATATTTAACATATATTTAGCTTTTTTAGTTTAAATTTTTATCATAGTAGCTTAAAGCATCCATTAATGGATTCCATGGTAACTTAGTTGCATCCATTTAGCATATTTTGGAATTAAGACTTACATCTTTAAATCTTGCATACATTTAGAATAAATTTTCATACACTCACATCAATCATCTTAGCTTATATCATGTTAATCAAGCTTTAACCATGATTTCATTCATCTTTTTCATTAGTTTCAATCAATTTTAATCAATAAAATCAATTGGAAAGGCTCATATTATCCAACAGATTGGGAAAGGTTCGCCATTCCACATCAATGCAACACCACTCCCCTAATAGGATAAGATTCAATGGCTTAGAGTAGATTTTTTTCAAGCTTTCATGTTTTAGAATTTTAGTTTTAATGGTTTCTTCACTTTTTTTACATTTAATCTTATTGGGATTAATGCTTAGTGGTTTAAATATGCCTTGAATTCATATGGATTAGGTTTTGTTAACCTATACTATGTGATTGGTCATGTAATGAAAAGACTTACAACTGTAAGAGAATATATCATAAATGATTAAAAATAGCTAATTCTCTTACATCCTATCATAATCCAACTTCGCCGCCAACTTTCTCCCATGCATTCAAAGATGCATTATGAAGCATCATAGAATCTGTCATATGTCATAGATTCCAAAGTGGGACACCTATGTCCACTTGGGATGATTATGTCTCATCTAGTTACTTCCAACAGGGATGCCACCCAACTAGTAGGTCATAATTTGTGACATGACACCATAGGAAATTAAATAATACAAATAAATACATTAATACATCAAATTAAATCAATATTAGGACTCTAAGGTTGATACACCTTAATCCCAACATTTCCTTCATACAACTTTCGGGGTTAGCAAAACCAATTTCTTCTTTTATAGCCTAAAATAAACATTCATTATCATCAAAATCTCCATAATCAAATTCATCATAAAAAATTCCAACATCTTCTCTCACATAGTAAGATCTCTTAATCACTTTTCCATTATTTTCCTTATTCTTATTGTTTGTAGCTCTTTTGAAAATATTGAAGCATAATGACCTATACCACCACAACTAAAAAATTTGAAGGGTAATTTATCTTTGTACTTATCAGTGCCCTTTTTCATCTTCCTCACGAAGTTAGCTTCCAAATATTCAAGATATTCTTCATTTATATCTTCAACATTCTCTAATTTACTAGCCTTGAAAGCAATCTCAACTTTTATACCTTTCTTCAGTTTTCTCATTTCAAATGCAATTAGAGTACCACTCAACTGATCTATGGAATAATTATCAAAATCAATAGTTTCCTCAATAATAGACACCTTTTTAATGTAACAATCTAGAAGATATTTGATAACTTTCTTCACTACTTTAGATTGTTTAATTGTTGTACCAAGGCCTCTCATAGTGCTTACCAACTCATCAATTCTCTATGTGTAGCATCTAATTGTTTCATCGCAAGTCATTTGCATCATTTCAAACTATACCTTCAAGTTTTGCAACTTTGCTTGATTGACCTTCAAATTTCCTTCATAAATGCTTTCTAGCTTATCCCAAACTTCTTTAGAAATCTTCAAACTCATAACTTTAACTAATTCAATATTTGAAATACTATTCACAATAATAAATCTTGCCTTAGCATTGATCTCATGCGCCTTGATTTGTACACTTGTACTTCATCCATATGGAGGTGGAGTATATTTTCTAATAAGCCTTCTCAATCTCATATCCCCAAGCTGACAGATATCCTTCCATATTTGTCTTCCAGAATGCATAATATGAGCCATCAAATCTAAGATATTCCAAAGCAATCGTGTTGTCCATCCCAAATCTACCTCAAGTGGTTAAGCTTCTTCAAGGAACCTTGCTCTAATACCAATTGTTGAAATGAACAAGACAACCGAAAGGGGGGTGAATCAATTGTAGCAAATTAAAACTTCAAAACCCTCAATAGTAATTAGATCCACAAGCATTCATTAAACCCTTATTTTTCTAGTATGATTAAAAATGAAATGTAGATAACAATAACTACAATCAGAACACGATACAAAAGAGAACACTAGATTTACATGGAAAACCAAATGAGGGAAAAACCACGATGAGGGTTAGCTCACAAAATAAGTAATAGAAAAATTATTGCAAAAGGGACCACTACTAGAATAGGACACATTATCCAAAAAGGTTCATAGCTAGGGATCACCACCACATAAAGAATACAAAAAGATAGAAGAGAAATGTTACATAAAGAAAAAATTCTCAATGCAACAAGGAGTCCACCACAATTTCTCACACACTTTCATAGTCTGACATGGAAGATTTCAGATGCCTTCAACTCACTGCCTTTAGGAACCCTAACATGAAATTCATGTTTCTTTGCTCAAATTCACATCACAAACATCACTCACATCAATCTCACATCTATCTTTCTTCTTACCTCTTTCATGTCTCAACTCACATCAACACCATACATATTTATATCAACTTCAACCTCAAAAACCTTCTCCAATGTCGTCCACTAGCAGTTATACATACAAATTCAAAATAGGTCAGCACCAAAACATTTCCATGGTGGATAGGAACAAAGGTGACCTACATAAATTCTTAGTTAGGACCCAAATAGATCCCAACACAACTCAACACACTTATACAAGCCTCACATGTAGTGTTAAACACAAGGTCGGTCAACACCCATGTAAAACACCATAAACATTAAGCACACGATTCCTCAAATCAATATGAAACTTTTGGACAACATAATTCACTTGAACATGATCTTGAATAATCCATGAACTACTTAAAATTCATCAAAAAATTCATCCAAGCTCGCATCATACAAATAGTTCAGCTCATAACAATTGGTAACCCTTATTTGTATACTAATAAATGAAATTCACTCTATACTACACTAAATCAAGTAAAAACTTGAATACAAAAAGATAATAGCATTATAAAAAACTTTCTAAATCCAAACAACCTGAAGCCAAACAATAGAGAAATGTAAAACAAATATATTTCTCCCAAGCCACAAAAAACATCATTGAACAACTAGTTCACACACTGGTGAAAATATCTCGCACTGTACAATGATCCAAAAACCCAAATTTTGAATACAACAACCTCTAAAAACCTTGGATAACCTGTAATATCTACACATGCATAGTATCAACATAGAAGAAATGTGGAGCACAATACTAGAGTAGACTATGAACACTTGCACAACATAGTTCACTCTGTTTATCAAATTTCCTCAAAAGTACTTGGAAACCAAGTACCAAAGACATCATCTTAGCTCATTACTTCATTCCAACTCATTTTTAGACTCTATAACAAAAAGATAGGTTCATGTACTCACAATAGTTCCTTGAGGTCTTGACTACACATGCACAACACCTTTTCCTCTTTTTCACAAATTTCTCAATATCCTCGACATATTCATCCCATTGTTGACATCAATGACAACACCAGTCAGTAGACTTCCTGTTGAGATCAATGACAACACCTTCATACTTGCAACAATAAATTTTTTGGTAGACCTTTTCTTGTTCAGGGGTTTTTCCACATAGATTCATGGTGTTGAAGTGAATGGAAGGTGAGCAAGTTTTTACATGATGTATGCATCATTACCAATGATTGGAAAAAAGGTTAAATTAAATTTTATATAGATTTCTCTTCTTTATTATGTAAATTAGAACATGGGAGGATATAGTCTAGATGAAGTCTTTAGTTTTCATATCTTTTGATAGCTTCTAGGAGGAAGCCTGAGAGTAGAAGGGGAGAATCTGAGGCATAGCTAATATGATGCTAGAGATTTTGATTTAACTTTGATTTATGGATATTATTATTTTGGAGTATGGACATAAATGTTTAATTTTTGTATTTATTATTTATATTTAATGTTCTGATTATAAATTTTTAAATGTACTAATGGTTGTAATGAGATGTGCTGGTGGCAACCCAGGTACTTTAAGTATTGGAGACAAAGTCCAAATGCCAAATGTTACTGTTGTTTTTTTTATTTAATTTTGTCAATGGAGTTTAATTTTGGGATGTAAATTTGAATTTTATGTGAATTTGTTTGTGAAGAGACATGATTTTTCATTTATATGGTCTTTTCATTTGGATATTGTTTGGAGGGAAATTGATGAGTTTGGAGTTATTTTATTTTTAAGGGAGGAAATTTGAATGGTTGGGGGGAAGAGGAAATGAAAAGTGTTGTAGATTGTTCTTTTTCTTTATTTATTGTTTTCTTCTGAGGGGAATGGGTAGGATGGAAATAATTGGTTGTAGGATGATCTTGATAGGAAAATACTTAGAAAAAGTGGGGTAGGTTGTTTAGGCTGATCCTAACTTGGATAGCCAAGGTATGTTTGAAATGTTTTGGTAATTTTTGTGTTGTTATCACAATTTTGATTAATGGTTGAAAAAATAAAATGTTGTTTGTTATTGTTTGGTGTGGTGTCAAGTTGAGTATTAGGGGGTTTGGGTGTGTACAAGGAGTGGATCTTGCTTGAGGGATGAGAGCCTCCTTCATTTTGGGTTGAGGAGGGCGCGAAGATGTGTATGATATCAAAGGTGTTGTGTATGGTAGAATTTTCTTGTGGAGTCGTTGGTGTGGAGGTGTTGTATATGTAAGAATTTGGTGTGGAGTTGTTGGTGTAGAGGTGTTGTGTATTGAAGGATTTGGTTGTGGAGTGGCTGGTGTGGAGGTTTTGTGAATGGAGGAATTAAATGTTGATCATGGGATTGGATGCTTATTGTTGTTCCCTAAGAGGGAAGGGAATCCCCTTTCTCCCGCTTTGCAAGAATTTTGTGATGAAATTATATGTTTGTGAGTCCATGTATAAGTTTTGGTTTCCATTTTATTTTAATCTATTTTGGAATTTGGAGTTTTGTCTCTCACTTGGGGGTGGATCTTTCAGTCCTATGGTTGGAAGGAGACCAAGACTGGGCTGCTCTATTTTTTTTTGTAGGTTTAGAAAGTAATCTGGATTTGGTAAAGAATATTAGATATATGAATATACTTTATATTTTTTGATCCAATTTGATTGTTGAATTATTTTGAGGTATAATTTGGAGAAATACTTGGGTTGTAAGCAAAGGAGTTTCAATTTTCTAATTCCAGTAAACTATTATTTTTATCTAATCCTTTTAAATTGCTCGTACTGTTGTTATGATGTAATTTGTATCAATTATATTTTGTGAATTGATGAATTCAGCCATAAAGGGAATAACAACAGAAAAAATTATTACTACGTTGATTTATTAGATAGTTTGCAACAATTTCCAGAATTCTAATTGGATTAATTAATCAAATCTTCTAAAATATATGTGATATAGATTTCATATTGAAAGATAATGCATACAACAATAGTATCAATCGAAAATAGTAATATAAATATATAATATATAGAAGAAAAAATTATGATCATTTCTATTTCCATCTATGGTTTTTTGGGCCATAATGTTCATGGCTAGTTGATTTTTTTTTTTTTATCACAATTGTAGTGCTACATACCTTTATTCATGAGCACATCAATTATAACATATGTATTTTGTGATCCAGTCCTGTAATGTTCCCTTGTATAAAATTCTTAATGTTGTCATAAAGCAATAGTATATTTTATACCTTGCACTGAAGATAAATCTTATAACCTTGCATGTGTGTAGATATAGTTTTGCATTGATAATTATGCAGTGCACATTCCTTTTGGAATAGATTTGTTTGAGACATTTAACATTCTTTTATTTGGCTTATTTTCTAAATTCTATTCTAGCTAGCACTATGCTATTCTTCCATCATAACCACAAATTTTACATTCTTTCTATATCAATCTCATAGTTTACTTGGATTTTTGTGTCCTATGCATTGCTTCCTATGCATTTATATTGTGTTCTTGGCCAACGTAATGAAATCATAACCATTGTAGTATTTACATGGAATTCACCTTTATCCTCAGCCTTTTCTTGTAAAACTACAATGGTCAAGAATCAATTACAATACTTTTGGTAGAATATCCATGATTTAGCATTCATTGTTGAGAAGAGTTTATAATGTTTGTGTTTCAATATTGAAAAAATCAATGCTATCCTTTCAATATCTGCTCACCTTTCAAGACCTTGGAATTTGATTAATATCCATTATCTTTTGGGAATTTCTATCATTTTACCTACCATTTCTTACATGCTAATAAGGATTTGTTCCTAAATATACCAATAACCTTCCTCCTTACTTCAACACATTCTATCAATTGTGATTGCTTTACTTGCTTCTGTATTTTCTAATTCACCTCCCTTTGTAGATCATAATTTAGATACAAAACAATATGTTTGCATTCATATTTATATGTACTATTGTGATTTATGAGTATTTATGAGTTGTAATTGATGGCTATCATTTTCAGCTCTTTAGGGGATTTTAGACCAAACAATACCTCATTGATTATCTACATCATATTTTTTCAACTGAGCTGTAGTGATTTATAACAAACCATAATGGTTTACTTGGATACATATTAGATTCATTATGATCAATTTGAGATGGATCCCTAATCTCAATTTCAATGAAAACCTCGTCGCATTTGATAGGACATGACATGGTCATAATGAAATATTTTATTTCTTAGGTAATTATTCTTAAATTTCATTGAAATAAGGGAAGAGGCTTACAACAATTTATTAAATTATTTTTTCCTTACTATGATAGAATTAGTTACATGTCAAATGTGTTAATCACTTGTTGGGAGCAAAATCTCTTTCCCTTATATAAGTTGTACCATGTGATTGATGTGATGGATAGTCTAAAAATTTGTTATTGTAACAATATGAGGGTATTTCATTCTCTAAAGCATGAATCATCATTACTTGAAATTGGTAAATAATGCACCTGAGTATTTGAAATAGAAAAAAATATTCTTTAGATTTATTGTTTGTATGCTTGGTATTAGTGACAACAAGGGTAGTGACTGTGTTTTGCAAGACTCCCTACTATTTTGATAATCTATTCATTTATATTTTCAACTTAGTACACACCTTATCTATATATTAGCTATATTCAGACGTGTTGATGTGTTTTTTATACACTTCTCAACACAGGGAAGGCATAGGTGCATCACCTCTCTTGAAAGACAATCTTTCACAATCAAATTGTAGAACACTATCCCAAGGCCTCTAATGTTAGGTCTTGAAAATTCTTGGGATACCTTAGTTGATTCATGCGATATGCTAGAATCACAAGGCAGACTTACAGATGAGTTACAAAGCATGGGAAGTTGGGTCTGCAAATAGAGTTCTTAAGATGTATAAATTATTGTGCAATTGTTGCAATTTCAAAACAACAATCTAGAACTCCTATTCCATAATCACATTTGGCTTTACAATGTGCAATGAACCTTGCCTAAGATTACTATTTAAAAAAAAAAATCAAAAGGGTAGGGAGAAGAAGAAATTCCTAGACCAAAGCTATGAATGAACATTAATCATGGAGGTTGCTACAGTAGAAAAACTTCTTAAACTGGGTTTTGCTTGACCAAGAGAAGCCTATAGCTACACAAAACCAGTAAAATCTCCTAAGGTCTACTAATTTTTAGATTGTACATGCACACCATGAGCATGCAATTGAATTAAGTTGCAACATTGAAATAAAGAGGCCCAAGCTGAATTTAAACAGCAGTTTATCAACAACAAGTGCTAAAAGTATGGGCTGGAAGTTCATCAAATACCATAACAAAAATTTCCATTATCACTTCCATTCAAGAAAATACAAACTAAACTAATAGGGAAGTAGAACCATGCACACATAATGAGAAAACTCAAAAGAAACACTCATAAATCATGCAATGTTGCTTTCTATTGCTGTAGAATGATTTTACACCAGCTCTCCCACCATTTAGAAATGAGGGGCAAGCCCCTATTTATAGTTTTCCAAATCCCAAATGAATGGCTAAGATTGATTCACAATGAGTGGGTCAGATTTTTTTACATTAGGGTTTCACCTATCCCTCAACATTCAACAATTTAAAATACATCTTTTATCTTTTCCCTGTTTTGTCTTGTAGTGGCCAGTCACTATAGCAATTTTTTTTTCTAACTGATTGCCCATTTCACTATAGTAGAAACTACCTAGAGGCTACCTTCCATTTGATGTATTCCTAGTATTCTTTAGTCAGTTAAACATATCTTATTTGGAGATTTGCATCATGAGGGAATAGATTAGTTGCTCCCAATTTGAGGAGACAAACCCTAACAGACTACGATCATCTGGGAAGGAAAAAATAGCTTCCCCCTCCTCTCCTTTTATATTTTCAATAGGGATCCACCTATGTTCTTAGCACTTTATTCCTTTAGCATACTGTTATTCACTCCCCAGTCCATCCTTGATGATATATTTAGCCGCCTTTAAGTGCATCAATTGGGAATCAAGATCCTTTTCCCAGCAGGGATTCATAAGTGATCTTCAGGTTATCATTTCCTGAGTAGACAACATGTGGGTTAACCATTCAAACTGCATCCTTTGTGACTTGGACTCCTCTCCTTTTATAATAATCCTCGAAACACGCTCTTAGTGGCATAACATTGCAGGTGGCCACGTCACGAATGACTTTATTTAGCAGCAGGTTCCTTCGACCATCTTCATTTTATAATTAACGCCCTAGTTAAAATAGTAGATTGGATTAAGCCCATGCAGATAATAAGATATAACCTTTAAATGCAACTATTTGATGCTCATGCAACTACATAATCCTCATCTGAATGATTTTTAATTATGGTTCCAATGGTTTCCATCACCGCATACCCTTCAGTAAGCAATCAAGAAATGAAAAGAGACAACCGAGTGGTCTAATCACTATTTTTGCTTTAAATAGGTTAGCATTAGGAATTATGACAATTTACGCTTAGAACCATCCTATTTAATTCCACCTGGTTCCTAGGTTAATTCAAATCCCTAAGTGCATACATGAAGCTTCTTAAATTTACTAACCATTCCCTTTGAGCTTTGAATTGGCAAGTAATCAATAAGCTAGAGAGTCATTAAATATTGGGATCATGGGATACATAACCAAATTATGTTTAGATTTTGAGAGCTCCTTAGCTGCCTCTAAAGCCTAACATATACCCATAAATTCAAATTTCCCCCTCATTTGACAGTTTGGAGATGGTGAAAATTGCACCTTAATCCTTGTATTTTCTCTTGATCAGATAAGATGGAGGGTAAAGCATATGTTGCAATGTGAGACATCCTTCTTGTAGAACCTAATTGAAGATCAACTGATATCTAAATGTAGCATGTTCAGGTTATTCCACTGTCATTCATCACTCATATTCTTTACAAACCATTTCCTTAGATCAAATAAATGCACCATGGTCTATTACTAGTATTGCAAGCTAGTCTCGTACTCCAATTCACTGTCACCCTCATTCCATCTCATATTCTAGGGATATGGAGTTTGTGAATGATAGACCATCCTTAAGACTTGTTCTCCCCATTTTAGTAAATTGAAAAGGTCTCAACTCTTTTAGTATCCCAACTATTATATATTACTGGTTAAATTCCCGTAGAGGCAAGGACAGGCCACAAGTAGCTCTTACTCACATATTAAGTATAGCAGGTATTATCATCTATGCACTAGATCATTCTACACTATGTGTTTCATTTTTATGGACAGTTAGATGGATCAATTTTAAGCTCAATGCCGAAGGTTTGCTGCATTATGGTAAGGGAGGAGGTGGATCCCATGAGCCAGAATTTTGCGGGCATTGGTGAGTGGGAAGACGGCAAGAGAATGTTGTGAATAACGGAAAAAAATGAAGGAAGCCTACATAATATTCCCCCCAATGCCAAAGAAGTCGCAACCTGCATTGTCAACTTTTTCCTCTATAACCTTTGCATAGTCACATTATGTTGGTCACCATTGTTTGACCATTCAAATCAACCGCCGGGAATATAAAACTAATATTTTGTCATGTGTCCACCCCATACCCACTGTAGATCATTATTAACTAACAACATGTATGGGGAACTCAAATTGAGGCAGCACTAGAGAGACTATTTTTTATTTACGTCGATCAGTTATTGATTATTACCGTTGCAGGCCACAATTCATCATGGGCTCCCCACTTATGCTCCTGCCATTACAGGGACCTTGAGTCTTGCTAAGAGTGTTCTTTTCTTTACCGTCATTTAAAAAGTATTATTGATGGTGTCTTACCTTTGGAGCACAAACATTCTATGGTACACACGATTCGTGGATGAATTTGATTATCATTCCCCTGTGCAGGCTCAGTGGGCGGTCTGTATATTACACTCTTTATGACTCTACCTTCCTTCCACCAGGTTCGTGGCTTTCATAAAGATGGCTTTGGCCGAAAAATGGTCATGCAAACTATTGTTATTGTTAATCATCTCACAACATCTAGTTTTATTGTATCGATTCCATGAAATCCTTGAATAGTATGGGAATCTTTCTCTTTTTTTCTAGGGCCTTGTCACCTAGCTAGTTTCTCTTCACATTCTTTACTAACCCATCCAATTACATATGACTCTCATTTCCAAAATCATCACCCACGACAAGTTCCTTCATCTGGCCGTTGCAGGAGAAACTCACTATGACACTATTTGGGAATGACCGAGGGGGGTACATGGCCTTTGCATTGGTAGAGCCCACAAAGATGGCATCCGTGTGGGATGAGGAATGTGGGAAGATGACATGGGAATTCCATAGAGGCAATGGCGGCTTGATAAATGCCACTAGAGCTGCATGCTCCACATGTCTAAATTCCATAGAATGAAGCCTAGAAGGATCAATGACATCATGAAGGTGGTGTATTTACCTTGATATGTTACTGCCCAACATGAAAATGCTCGATCGGGAGAAGAAGAGCAGGGAGACACTATGTGATTGTCGTTAGGAAATGGACTTGCTTTGATGGAAATTTGCATGATATCCCCTACTGGTAAATGAGAGCATGGGCCCCACTTGTATGACTTCCGCGCGAGTGGCTATGCTTATAATGCCATGCAGAGGGGAAGGTATTTATCAAACAAGGTAGCATGGTTGTGGATAGTCACTTGAGTTAGCGAGTTATGCATCACCGCTAGTCATTGCTTCCTTGCCCTTCATAACGACATTATGGCAATGCCCACCTGCAGGTAACTACCTGTATTGCAAGAATGTGTAAATACATTTGACATAAATTCTAAAGGAATACAATGAATGAAAGAAATACACGAAACCATCCTATCACCCATTCTCTTAAGGTTTACCATGACTTTACACATTGAGAGATTCTCCATTGCCACTTATCACTTTGCTAGGTTATCTCGAGCCTAGCACTAACATGTATTACCACCACATGAAATTTCCCACAATGGTGAATTCAAGAAGGAAATGCTCCTGAAGAGAGCAAGTGAACAATGACTATTTGAATAGCTTTATGACCTACGGATTCCACATGGAAGATGTATGCCACTACTGGTAAGTATGTTTTGCAATAAAAACTAATATCGAGGAGCACCCTCACTTGAACCTCCCATAACCCTTGAGAGATGACCACTAAGGTGTATTTCTTGATTCCAAATGAGACAACATTGACCTTTGTAAGCTTCAAACAATGCATGGATGTGGGGGGCCATGATCCAAAAGCTGCAAAGAAGATGACGAAGAAAAAACATATGCATGCATGGTGGTGCCCGTAGCCGAGGATGCTATGGAGGTGGTGTGGAAGGAAATAGTAAAGAGGACCACTTAATGAGATAGTGGCATTAAGTGATGTGAAAATTGTATGGAAGGTCATCGTCATTCATACCAAGCATACTTTAGTTTCTTCACACCATCTTGTCTGCCAACTTCAATGTTCCACTTATTAGGAGGTCGAAAGAACTCTTTGAAGAAGTTTTCTGATCATTGCTCTTACATCATTTTATCCAACCCACGCCTCCTTACTCTCCTCATTAATCCATCTTCAGAGGTTATAACCCAACCTTGCTCATGGGTTATCAATCTCACAACTATTGTTTTCATTAATTACCTTATGATGTTTTCATGCCTACGCTACTTGGGCCATGCTTGGTTTCATCTTTCGAATGCATATCATCTGGCCTCTTACCATCTACAATTGATTTAGTGGCTCACTCGACTACGTTATGGTTGCTTAAGGAAAGCCATTCATTGTAGATAGCTCGATTCATGTTCAAGGAGATTACACGATAATGGGTGGCAAAAATTAATTTGGCATGTAAAGTAGTTGTCTTAGTAGTATAGAGGTCCATTGATTACTAGTTTGTGAATGCTACATCCCCCCTCATGGTTATGAACTTCTTGATGTCCATTGGGGGAGGCATGAATTCCTATCGCTACATTACCACATTGTTATTGATGCATTCCTAGGTGTTTCATGAGGTCAAGAGAGGCCCAAGATCCACACACAAGGCCATGTGGAGGATATGGGATATGGGAACCAACCATGAGGAGCACGAATCCTATGGTGAAGAGGGTCGTTGGGTGGAGGAATGTGGGGAGGCACCAAACAATGGCTGCCATGAAAATGGTGGTGGGGAAACTAGCCTCCGCATAGGTAGGTCCCACACTAGAGATTTTTGTTTGAGACCTTGGGCGCATGAATGTGGGTGAAAGTGGCAGGCTGACCATAGTTAACAGTAGTGATGGTCATGACAACATGACTTGGAATGTCCGTAAGAGGATAACAGCATTGGTGGGCCATGGGCCCATAAATTGGGAAGGCAGTGAAGGAAAGTCATTTTCAAAATGATGTTGTGGAGATGACCTCCCGTAGGCGGTAGCCTACAAAGGCGAACCCCCCCAATGGTTTGTGACTTAAGAGTTTTCCCATAGACCTCAAGGTTTTCTTTGACAACATGATACATGTGAGATCGGCATTGCAGGGTGACACGAGAGCTAAGTCATTTAGAGAATGATGCTTGGGGCGAAGGAAAGTCATACAAAGTCCTATGATCATTTTGGACTTAAGCAATTTTGAAGTGAGTTGGGTCATAGTTTCCTTGGCAATGACAAAGGTGGGATGGCCAGGCCAAATGCAAAACCCACTATGCAGGTGGTGGTCAAGTATTGTCTACCGTGAATGTGGCGAAACATGGGCAAAGATCTATATAGGTCGACCCACAACTGCAAGTCTGCTTGGCATGAAAGATGCAAAGACAAAGAGGGGAGTGGGGTCCACATGTTGGTCAGATGCCAAGACCCGACCGCTAGTTAATAGTGGAGCAAAATGGCGAATGACATGAGGAGCCCTGCGAATGAGGGTCCGTAAGGGCCAACATAAACTAAGTGAAAATCTAAGGGAAACATGTAGGATTAAGCTCACAAGGGCGAACAACTTGGGGAAACTCAGCTGGGTGAATTTGGAAAATATGAAATTGATCATTTTAAAGCTCATGGTTGACTTGGACTTGGAAACTAGGGTACAAAAAATGGGAAGAGGGAAAAAAAACCCGTTGGAGTGAAAAAGAGGGGGTCCTTGCCAAAGGTAGGGTGTGTGTGCAAACCATGCACAACAAATGGCTACTCACTTGGAAATGCTCCAAAGCATTTAAATGAAAAACTGGAATCATGAACCCAAAATCTCTAGTTTTGATCCTCACACTAAAGAAAACAAACTAGACGCTTGACCAAATGATCAAAACCACTAGTCAACCCAACCTTTAGTATGCTATAAATCCAAGTGTGTGCAAATGCGTTTATTCCCAATCCTTCAGTTGCTACAGGAACCCATGCTCCATCCAGTCAAGCTACATAGTTTATTCTAATTCCAAAAGCATCTTGGAAATTTCCTCGCTATCAGCTAGGCATCCATAGCCCCAATGAGGTTGTCACTATGATTCTCCCAAACATTGCTCTACTGTCGGCCAGACATCCATAGCCCTGGTAGAGTTGTTTGTGTCCCCCTAAAAGGTTGAATTTATTTCTTTTGATTTTCAATGTTTTCATTTTCTTTCTTTTGTTTCTTTTCTTTTTATTTCCTATTTTCAATTATTTTCTTTTCAACTCACAAGCAATGAAGCTCACACTCAGGGCTCAGAATCATAGTGGCATTGAAGAAAATTTTTAGATTTTTCACCTAACTAGACTTCGCAAAAGGACCTATAGTAACCATCAGATTCCTAAAATGTGTAAGAGATGTAAGATTTTAGAATACCTCAAAATCAGACCAACCAATAATTTATCCCCTTTGAACGAAACATCTAGGTCACTTGACACTAACAGAAGACCCTCATCATCTACTCTGAAAACTCGATTAGATTTTGACGAAGAAATACGTAGAACAACCCCAGGCAATAAGTATGGTTGTTTTGCACAAAGATGTGTCTAGCTAGACTAATCTAAACTAACCAAAGTAGGAAATGGGAAGAAAATGCAATGGAAACTAATCTAAAGCAATCCTAAGTGACAGTAAACTAACTACTCTAACGAAAGCAAGAAAGTGGGACTATTTGCATGAAACCTACACTACCCAAAAACAACTATGTACAAAGATATTTACTAAGGACTATGTCTAGGAAAGGCTAGCCAACATTCATTTCCATTGAATTTTTTAATGCATGCACAAGCAGTAGGGAAATCATTATAGTTCTAAGCCATTCAGATTTATCTTTATATTCAAAAAATGAAGTTCAACATTACAACTTTCAAATTCAATCAGATATTCAGAAAAAATCAGCAATTGAGGCAATTCATTAAACCCATGGTTAATCCATAAACATGTTCTTCTCCCCTCGTTCCCATAATAAAAATAATAATTGCAATTATAAGTATTCATAGGAGCAAGGAATGATAGATATAGGATGTCATCATGTGATGGCAGTAGTGTTAGACAGTCAAGAGCAAGCACCACATCGTTGATCATTGCATTAGTAGCCTCGGGTGGGCATGGTAGAGGGTGCAACATTTCTAGCCTTGAGCATGGATAGGGCTGGGGGGATGGGGCAACAATCACCCCATCCAAACCTTGTGTGGGATCTGCAACCTCTAGTAGTTTTTCCTCAAGGAGAAACACTTCATCATCCTGATTTGATGTATCCCAGACCTCTTCTTGATTGCTATCTTCAAGGGGCAACACATTGTCCCATCTCCTTTCCTTGGCATTGACCTTAATTTTGTGATGTCTAATGTCAGAATAGAAGGACATGGATGAATATGTCTTAATGCAACTCCCTGAACATGCAAGAGGATCAATAATGTTCAATGCGGCCAAACTCCTAGTTGCCTCTTATGGTTGGTCAGGGCTGTCATACTTGTTGGAAACCATCAAAATACCCCCACCTCTATCCTCTTCTTCTTGCATTTCATGTGTCTCATTAGGATGTTTGATCATTTTCTCTTGGTTGCTATCCTTGTAAATGGAGAAGGAACCCCTCTCCCATTCTAGAGGTTCCAACATTTCACCAACGAGAGGTTCAGGTAGTATGTCTTCATCGCTGCTAACATCTAGGATGTAGTCTTCCACTGTGTTGATATACCCTTGTGGAATGGTTCCAAGTGGGAGGAAAATAGGAAGAGAAACTGGTCCATCAATGTGATTAATGTATGCCAAGTGATCTGCCCCTACCAGTTCTCCACAAATCCTATCATCCATTGCATACAATTGTTCTACAAGAGGGAAGGACTCTTGGTAATTAATGGATATCATTCTTGTTTGATCCCCTTCATCGTTCAGAAGCTCAGGACTGTGTTGTTGTCCTAACACCCTCTTGAGGATTGCGTTCAACTAGGTTACCACTTGGTTGCAACTCTTGATCCTCTAGTTCAATCCTTGAAGCAACTACATGAGATAGTGTATTTTCCTACCTCGATTATTCTTTAACTTGTTTGATGGCCTCTTGGGATAACTCACATGTAAACTCAGAGTGTGATGAATCATGAAGTCTACACTAACCTGGTAGCAACAACACCTCCAAATCTACTTGATATCTTAGCTTCGACCAATCCCCTGTGCCTTGACACTAGCTAGTGGTATTTTTCAACTATTGGGTCATCATCATCACTTAGGAAGGAAGTTGGATAGTGGATAGTTGTGACATATGATTGTTCCAATTCCCCCAAATCTTCATTTTCAGATGCTAGATCACTATTGTTCATGAAGGAAATGTCTTCTAATCTGATTTCACTTAGGCTTTCACCATCACCTTCTGTTGCTCCAAGGCTTTCAGCCTCTTCTTTCTGATTTTCAACATTTTCATTGGTTTTCCCAGCATATGTTACTACAAACTTTATTGATTCATCTTCAACTACCAATGGCTCATCTTCTGGAGTGGAGGACTTCTTTTTATTGATGGAGGGAATTCCTTTTTAACTAGTTACAAGAAATTTTTCATCAAGGCACTTTGTTGTCCCAAGAATTTTAGCCTCTTCCTCTTGGTTTTCAGTTTCTAATTTAGTTGTCCCAGCACAAAATTATGTCAAATTTCTTGGTTCATCTTTACTTTGTTGTCCTCCAAATATTGATAGCTCTCCTACCTCATGGGATGACTCACCTTCATTGAGAGTTGGCTGCTCCAACTTGTTCAAATTGCCCTCAAATTGGGTGATGATGTCTTCACATGATGAACAAGTGAATTCCGAGTGAGGTGCATTGTGAAATCTACACCAACTAAACATCAGTATCTCCTCCAATCTTGGTCCATCTTCACTACCCAAACATTCTTGGACTATCTCCTTGAATGCCTTAGCTTCCTTGGTAATCATTTCCTCTTCTAGGTCTAGCAGATCCAAGGGTTGATATATTTCCCAAAAGGGAATTTCTCCTTGCAAGAATCCTTCAATTCTGCTCAAGAAGGTTAGACACCCCAAATCATTATGCCTATGTGTGTAATGGATTCTACATTTGTCTGCCAATGCAAATTTTTGCAATGGTCTCCTAATTAAATATGCATGTAGCTGAGTGATGTTGATTTGTACATGCTACTCCACTTCTACTCAGCTTTTTTTTTCCTTTAGAATTTTCTAATTTTAAGTTTTAGCATTAAAAATGATCTCCTTATCTCAAATTTCTTCTTGAAATTTCTCTTTTCAACTCCCAACTTTCAACTTTGTAGCCTCAACATTTCATCCCTCCTTCTAGCGCCAATTCTGTTGATGTGTTTTTTATACACTTCTCAACATAGGTAATGCATAGGTGTATCACCTCTCTTGAAAGACAATCTTCCACAATCAAATTGCAGAACACTATCCCAAGTTCTCTCATGTGAGGTCTTGATAGTGCTTGGGATACCTCAGTTGATTCATTTGACTTGCTGGAATCACAAGGTAGACTTACAAATGAATTACAAAGTGTGGGAACTTGGGTATGAAAATAGCATTCTTAACATGTATAAATTGTTGCATAGTAGTTGCAAGTTCAAAATAGCAGTCTAGAACTCCTATTCCATCATCAGATTTGGATTTACAATGTGCAACGAACCTTACTTGCTTGGTTATGCAAATAGAGTTCTTAAGATGTATAAATTGTTGCACAATTTTTGCTCAAAAAAATAGTCTAGAACTCCTATTCCATCATCATATTTGGCTTTACAATGTGCAATGAACCTTTCCTAAGATTACTATTTAAAAAGAAAATTCAAAAGGGCAAGGAGAAGAAGAAGTTCCTAGACCTAAGCTATGAATGAACAATAATCATGGAGGTTGCTATAGTAGAAAAACTTCCTAAACTTGGTTTTGCTTGACCAAGAGAAGCCTACAACTACACAAAACTAGTGCAATCTCCTAAGGTCTGCTGATTTTCAGAATGCACATGAACATGCAATTTAACTAAGTTGTAGCACTAAAATAAAGAAGCCTAGGCTAACTTTACACATCAATTTTTCATCAACAAGTGCTAAAAGTATGGGCTGAAAGTTCATCAAATACCATAACAACAATTTACATTATCACTCCCATTCAAGAAACTACAAACTAAACTAATAGGGAAGTAGAACCATGTGCACATAATGAGCAAACTCAAAAGAAACACCCATAAATCATGCAATGTTGCTTTCTATTGCTATAGAATGCTTTTACACCAGCTCTCCCACCATTTACAAATGAGGGGTAAGCGGCTATTTATATATTTCTAAAGCCCAAATGAATGGCTAGGATTGATTCACAATGAGTGGCTCAAATTTGTTTATATTAGGGTTTCACTTACCCCTCAATATTCAGTGATTTAAAATACATCTTATGCATTTTCTCTATTTTGTCTTGTAGTGGCCAGTCACTGTAGCAATTTTGTTTCCTAGCTGATTACACTTTGCATTGTAGCATAAACTTCCTAGAGGCTACCTTCCATTTGATGTATTTCCAGTATCCTTTAGTCGGTTACACATATCTTGTTTGCATATTTGCATCACAAGGGAATAGATCAGTTGCTGTCAATCTGAGGAGACAATCCCTAGCAGACTACAATCGTCTGGGAATGAAGAAACAAATTCCCCCTCATCTCCTTTTATATTTTCAGTAGGTAGAAACCTATGTTCTTGGCACTGCCTACCTTTAGCATACTTTCATTCAGTCATCAGTCCATCCTTGATGAGCTATTTAGTTGCCTTTAAGTACATCAATTGGGAATCAAGATCCTTTTCCCGACTGGGATTCATAAGTGATCTTTGGGTTATCATTTCATTGGTAGATGACATGTGGGTTACCCATTCAGACTGCATCCTTTGTGACTTGGACTCCCCTCCTTTTATAATAAGCCTCGAAACACCCTCTTAGCAGTAGAACATTGCAAGTGGCCATGTCACGAATGATTTTGTTCAATAGCAGGGTCCTTCAGCCATCTTCATTTTATAATTAACACCCTAGTCAAAACAACAGATTGGATTAAGCCCATGCAGATAATAATATATAACATTTAAATGAAACTATTTGATGCTCACACAACTACATAATCCTCATCTTAATGATTGTTTAATTATGGTTCCAATGGTTTCCATCATCGCATACCCTTTGGTAAGCAATCAAGACATGAAAAGAGACAACTGAGTGGTCTAATCACTATTTTTGCTAATAGGTCATCATTAGGAATTACGTCAATTTATGCTTAGAACCATCCTATTTTATTCCACCTAGTTCCTGGGTTAATTCAAATCCTTGAGTGCATACATGAAGCTTCTTAAATTCACTAACCATCCCCTTTGAGCTTTAAATTGGCAAATAGTCAATGAGCGAGAGAGTCGTTAAATCTTGGGATCATGGGATACATAACCACATTATGTTTAGATGCTAAGAGCTCTTCAACTGCCTCTAAAGCCTAACATATACCCATAAATTCACCTTTCCCCCTCATTTGACGTTTTGCAGATTGTGAAACTTGCACCTTAATCCTTGTATTTGCTCTTGATTAGATAAGATGGAGGGTAAAGCATATGTTGCAATGTTAGACATCCTTCTTGCCAAACCTAATTGAGCATCAAATGATATATAAATGTGACATGTTCAGGTTATTCAACTGTCATTCGTCGCTCATACACTTTACAAGCCATTGCCTTAGATCAAATAAATGCACCATGGTCTATTACTAGTATTTCAAGCTAGTCTCATACTCCAATTCACCGTCACCCTCATTCCATCTCATATTTTGGGGATATGGAGTTTGTGAATGATAGACCACCCTTAAGACTTGTTCTCCCCATTTTAGTAAATTCGAAAGGTCTCAACTCTTTTAGTATCCTAGCTATTATATATTATTGGTTAAATTCTTGTAGAGGCAGGGACATGCCCCAAGTAGTTCTCGCTCACATATTAAGTGAAGTAGGTTTTATCATCTATGCACTAGATCATTCTACACCATTTGTTTCATTTGTATGCACGATCACAAGGATCAATTTTAAGCTCAATGCCGGAGGTCTGCTACACTATGGTAAGGGAGGAGGTGGATCCCATGGGCCAAAATTTTGTGGGAATGGGGGAGTGGGAAGATGGTGAGAGAATGCCGTGAATAATGGAAATGGACAGAACGAAGCCTACATAATATTCCCCGCTAGCACCAAAGAAGTCGGAGCCCACAATGTCAACTTCTATTGCTAGAACCTTTGCATAGTCACATTATGATGGTCACCATTGTTTGATCATTCAAATCAACTGCTCTGAATATCAAACTAATCTTTTATCATGTGTCTTCCCCATATCGACTGGAGATCTATATTAACTAACAACACATGGGGAACTCAATTTGACGCAACACTGGAGAGACTATCCATTATTTACATCGATTAGTGATTGATTATTATTGTTGCAAGCCACAATTCATTATGGGATGCCTTCTTATCCTCCTACCATTATAGGGACCTTGAGTCTTGCTGAGGGAATTCTTTTCTCGACTGCCATTTAAAAGATATTATTGATGGTGTCTTACCTTTGGAGCATGAACATTCTATGGTGCACACAATTCATGGATGACTTTGATTATCATTCCCCTGTGCAAGCTCAGTGGTCTATGTATTAAACTCTTCATGACTCTACCTTCCTTCCTATAGGTTCGTGGCTTGCTTAAAGATGGCTTTGGGTGAAAAATGGTTGTGCGAACTATTGTTATCATTAATCATCTCACAACATTTAGTTTCATTGTATCGATTCCATGAACTCCTTGAATAGTATGGAAATGTTTCTCTTTTGTTTTGGGGCCTTGTCACCTAGCTGTTCACTCTTCACATTCTTTACTAACCCATCCACTGACATATGACTCTCATTTCCAAAATCATCACCTGCGGGTAGGTTCCTTCATCTGGCTGCCCCAGGAGAAACTCACTGTGACATTGTTTGGGATTGATCGACGAGGGTAAGTGACCTTTGTGTAGGCGAAGCTGACAAAGATGGCATCGGTGTGGGATGAGGAATGTGGGAAGATGAAAGATGAATGCCATAGAGGTAGTTGCAGCTTGATAAATTCCTCTTGAGCTATAGGCTCCGCATGCCTAGAATCCATCGAATGAAGCCAAGAATGATCAACGATATCATGGAGGTGGCATATATACATTGATATGTTGTTGTCCCAACATGAAAATGGTAGATTGGGAGAAGAAGAGTGGGGAGACATTGAGTGATTTCTGTTAGGAAATGGCATCGCTTTGGCAGAAATTCACATGATGTCCTCCATTGGTAAATGACAATGCGGGCCTCGCTTGTTTGACTTCCACAAGGGTGGTTGTGCCTACAACGTCGTGTGGAGGGACAAGCATTTAGCAAACAAGGTGGTAATGGTTGTGGATGGTCACTCAAGTTTATGGGTTTCATGTCACCGATGGACGTTGCTTCCTTGCCATTCATAACGACATTATAATGGTGTCCTCCTGCAAGTAACTACCCGCATTGCGAGAATGTGCAAATCCATTCAACATAAATTCTGAAGGAATACAACCAACGAGAGAAATATGTGAAACCATCCTATCACCCATTCTCTTAAGGTTTACCATGACTTTACACATTCAGAGATTCTCCATTGCCACTTATCACTTTGCTAGGTTATCTTGAGCTCAGTACTAACATGTATTACTACCACACAACATTTCCCACAATGGTGAATGCAATAAGAAAATGCTCCTAAAGAGAGCAAGCCCAATGACAACCATTTGTACAAATTTATGACCTGTGGATACCGTATGGAAGATGTATGTTGTTTTTAGTAAGTATGTTTTGCAATAAAGTATGATATCGACGAGCACCTACACTTTAACCTCCCATAACCCCTGAGAGCCGACCAATAAGGTGTATTTGTTGATTCCAAATGAGATAGCACTAACCTCTATGGGCTCCGCACAATTTGTGGACGTGGAGAATATGAGGCAAGGGGCCATAATCCAAAGGTCACAAAGAAGTCGGTGAAGAACAAATGACTTCCTGCATAACGGTGCCTACAATTGAGGATGCTACGGAGGTGGTGGGAAAGGAAATAGTAAAGGGGATGGCTTAATGAGATGGTGGCGTTAAGTGATGTGGAACCCGCATGGAAGGTCACTATCATTCATACCAAGCATACTTTAGTTTCTTCACACCATCTTGTCTGCCAACTTCAATGTTCCACTTATTAGGAGGCTCAAAGCACTCTTTGAAGAAGGTTGTTGATCATTGATCTTACACCATCGTATCTAACCCATGCCTCCTTACTCTCCTCATTGATCCATCTTTAGAGTTTTACCTAGCCTTTCTTGTGGGTTTATCGATCTTGCAATTGATGTTTTCATTAATTACCTTATGAATTTTTCATGCCTGTGTAGCTTGGTCCATGCTTGGTTTCATCTAGCCTCTTATCATCTGCAAGTGATTTAGTGGGTCACTCGAATGCATCATGGTTTCTTAAGGAGAGTCATTCATTGTAGATAGCTCAATTCACATTCAAGGAGATTACATGATAACAGGTGGAAAAAATTAAGCTGGCACATTAAGTAGTGGTCTTAATAGTATAGAGGTCCACCGATTACTAGTTCATGAGTTGTACATCCCTCCTCATGGTTATGAAATTCTTGATGTCCATTGGGGGAGGCATGAATTCCTACTGTTACAATCGCCACTTTGTTATTGACGCATTTGTAAGTGTTTCATGAGGTCAAGCAAGGCTCAAGCTTTGCACACAATGTCATGTTGGTGGTTTTTCTTATAAACCAGGTTGGTCTCCTATTCTACCTATGGAGTAGCCATCTCCAATCAAGGGCAGCTCGGAGGACCTAGACCAACTGACAAGATCAAAAGATCTTCTGCACTTTAGGCTCTACAGAACCAGGGAGGGTATACCCACACAATGCCTCAAAGAAGACCAGACATTGCTTTTTATAGCAGACAACTACTGATGTCAAGCATTGAGGACCTCAAATAGGGCTAGATTCTCAGTAGCTCAACCTTGAAGCAACTAGGAGGCATGACATAAACTAATAAAAAGATATTCAATGATTTATAAATTGTTCCTGAGGGGAACAGGCTGTAGGATAGACCAGTGCCTAATTTTGGGCCACGGAGTCAAACACAAAAGGGGAAATCACCTGCAAATAGACCTCAACCAGTGGATCTTGTTTTGTTGATGCCTTACACTAACAATCTAGCTCCTGTAGCAACTAGACTCTTCTTACCAAATCCTACCTGTAAATAGGTAATCATTGCTATTTGTTCAAAGGATTTAACTGCTTCCTTGAAGCAAACCTATCAACAAACAACACAGTCTCATGAAGTATGAGAAGATGAACAAAGACACCTTATATACATTCATTCAAATGATTAAAAGCACACAAATAAGGAGACAGTCTGATAACATGCATGAGAGACAAGCATCTTCATGTTTTCAATGCTCAAATTGATTGTATTTACAGAAAAAATTGAGATTTAGAGCTTACAGACTCAATATTCACTCAAGACTAAACCCTAGCCTATCCCAAGCTAGTCCACAAACTTAGAAAATGGAACTAAACCAAAGGAACCAAACCCAAGGGACCGAACCCCTACATCTGGCCATGAAATTCTCCTTTATAGGAATAGGAGAAGCAACAAGCAACCGGCCATATGAGATTACATGTCATCAGCTGACTAGGAAAAACCTTAGAATAGTTCGTAGGCCAAGTCATTATTTCCAACTACTTCACTAATCTCATAGATGTCCTTGGTCGGGTTGCTGCAGGAAAGACATTCCTGCACGAATGAAGCCAGGCAATCAATGTCAAATCCGCCGCTGAACCTAGGCGCCCATACTTGAGCCATACCGTCCTTGTCCCAGAGCTGAGTCACCATGAATGTTGGTTTAGTGGAACCAGTGACCCACTCATCTGCCACCATTAAGTTTCTTGGTTTCTAGTCTTCGCGTGCAAACATAACAGAAACCCAAGCCACACATATGTTTGAATCTCTGCTATCGATCACTGAGATCAGATGACTGTCATTTAAATATCATCAGCCATTGAGGCAGGCAACCACCGTCGGCAAGATAAAGCAGTGTCGAGAAGACCACAGGCTGAGAATCTTATGTTACATCAAGCACTCGTCATAGTCAGCAAGAGGCAACTGGGTCAGCGAAGCGTCCCAGTGAAGATCTATGTGTTTGATCGAGTAGTCAAGTTGGCAAGACCGGGCGCACATCAGCGTGAGATTTCAACCTAGAATAACGCCTTGTCAATGAGAGAAAGCTTAGTCGATAGGAGGTCATGGCGACACCTGAACATACACACTATCGGCAAGAGAAGATGGACTCGAGAAGACATCATAAAAAGTCAAAATGCTTCATCAAAATGTATTTCCTTTATGTACTATCCATTCACCAAGACAAGGGCATATCCCTCACCGAAGCAATCCTTTCACTTTGTTCACAGTTGCTATAGTCATCGACCATTAGCGAGACACTATAGAGATTTCACCAAGCTTCATCGAAGACATCATTTCAAGTCGCTGTGACTTATAACATCTCCCGCCGATGAATTCACTTGCCAAATGTATGTTGCTGTAGCACGCAATCCTCAGTGAGAGGTTATGTAGACATTACATTGTTATACCGAGAAGACCTTTATACACCTGTTTTCCAAGAGAATTTAGGCCTTTCACCGAAAGCCACATATTGAACTGCTGTCGGCAAGACCCACTGAGTTCGCTGAGACATTATAGCGAAGCAAAATTAGCCATATCGAAGAACCCTAAATCACTAGTCGGTATAACAAGCCGACATCGCCAAGACCCTTAAAAAAAAGGTATAACCCACATCGAAAGAAAATCACAAGATACCGTCGGCAAGACTCAACAGATTCACTATGACATATATCGCTGCCTCAAGCCTTTGCCGATAGAACCCCTACTCGATCGCCAAAACAAAAACCAGGGTCTCACCAACAACCACCTGTAAATAGGTTCCAGTCACTATGACAAATGATAAGTCTTGCAAATGGGCAACTCAGACTTATGCAAGCAAAAATGCACAGCGTGGGGTGGCCAAAAGGATCTCGGGGAGACCAAGGGGAGTCAAGAAGACCTCACCTCGAGTGGACACCAACACACCAATGGGAAAAGCCCATCGGTGAGACACAAAGAAGTCGGGGAAACATATCCCCGACCTCAATGAACATAGGCCAACAAAGATTTCAGGGAGACAAGTCGGGGTCACCAAGAGGTAATCTTGAGTGCCAAAGGTCTCAGCAAAAACAATGTGGGGCCAGTGAAAATAGTAACAAGGGGCCGGTTGCCGACGAGAAACTAGGCATAAAGGATAACTTAAGTTGCATGTGTACCGGTCAGGCAGGTCAATGAATCAAAAAGCTAGTGGAAAGGGAGCCAAACAAGGTCGGAGCCGGAACTAGGAAAGAGACGGAGTCAGAGCTGGAGCGGGGGAAGAGACAAAAACCAAAATGACCACCCGACCTAGATCTGCCTCCGCAAAAGACAAAGGAAGGGAGACGGGAGGACCTCACCCTGCCAAAGGAAACAAAGAAAAAAGCAAAGGGAAGAACGCGGAGAGGAAAACGACCAGGGACCGACGCAAGGTAGAAAGGAAAAGAAACTCCAATCACACAAAATCAGAACTGGGATGAATGCGTGAAAAAGAACTAGAACTTCAAAATTTGGGAAAGTTCTAGTTTCGTTGAAGCATCCATTCCACCTTCGATAAAACAAAAGAAAAGCCAAGGCAAGTAAAAGAGAAAGGGGAACTAAACTAAAAGCCCAAAAATGGGAAAAAGAAAAGCTAGGAAAAACCCTAACACAGGAAGCCCCACCAGAGAGATGAAAACTAGCACACCGGGCTCAACCCTTATGGGAGCTCATTTAACTCACGTGCTAAAATGAAAGATAAAACTCACAAGCCAAGGATTTGTGATGAAAAACAAGGGCACACAACCAGAACCTGAAAGAAAACCAAAAAAGGCTCTAACATGTCATATGAAGGATATGGGATATGGGAATCATCCATGAGGAGTGTAGATCTCAGGGTGAAGAGGTTCATCAGGTGGAGGAATACGGGGAGGCACCAAATGATGGCCGCCATGAAAGTGATGGTGGGGAAACCAACATCTGTATAGGCGGGTCCTGCACTAGATATTTTCATTTGAGATCGCAAGTGCATGAATGCGGGTGGCAGTGGTAGGCCGACTGTAGTTAATAGCAATGATGGTGAAACCATCATGACATGGAATGTTCATAAGAGGATAACAACATTGGTGGGCCTTGGGCCTGCAAAGCGGGAAGGTAGTGAAGGATAGCCGTTTTTAAAATGGTGTTGTGGGGATGAACTCCTGTAGGAGGTAGCCCACAAGGGCAGACCCCCTCGATGGTTTGTGGCTTAAGAGTTTTCCCATGGACCTCAAGGTTTGTTTTGATGACATGATACATGTGAGATCCGAGCTGCAGGGCGACACAAGAGCTAAGTTATTTAGAGAATGACACTTGGGGCAAAGGCAAGCCATGCAAAGTCCCACGATCATTTTGGACTTAAGGGATTTTGAAGTGCGTTGGGTCAGATCTTCCTTGGCAATGGAAAGGTGGGATGGCGAGGCCAAATGTGAAACCTGCTAGGTGGGTGGCGGTCAAATGTCGTCTGTTGTGAATGTGGAAAAATAGGGATGGACATCTACATAGGTCAACCTACAATTGTGGGTTTACTTGGCATGAAAGATGCAGAGGCAAAGAGGGGAGTGGGGTACGCACGTTGAGAAGAGGCCAGGACCTGGCAGTAGGTGAATGATGGAGCAGAATGGCGAATGACAGGAGGAGACCCGTGAACGTAGATCCAGAAGGGCCAATGGATGCTGGGAAAAAATTTAAGGGAAACCCATAGGATTGAGCTCGCAAGGGAAAATGACTTGGTGAAACTTAGTTGGGTGAATTGGGCCAATATGAAACTGATGATTTTAAAGCTCATGGCTGACTTTGACTTGGAAATTGGGGTACACAAAATGGGTAGAGGGAAAAATGACCCATTAGAGCAAAAAAGAGGGGGTCCCTACCAAAGGCAGGGCGTGTGTGCAAAACATGCACAACAAGACGTAATATACATACATTGAGTAAATATTGAGTTGAATAAAGAGTGTGTACAAGAAAACCATGCTTTCTTATGAACATTAAATTTTGATCACTTAAGGCATACCTCAACTATGGTATCATTCTCTTTGTATAGTGAATATATTCTTCTCTATGAAAAAAGGGGCATTGCTGACATCTTGAGTCTAGAAAAATAATAAATATTATAGTTCTATTTAGGAGTGGGAATTACAAAACCTCCCATAAGGATTGATTTACTTCATTAAAACTAAACATAACTAGTCCCATGGCTTCAGGAGCTTGCTCTATTCAAATTGTAACTTGATTGATGCTTCATTTTCATGAAAGGAGATCCAAAGACTCTCCAAATTCTAAAACTTTGTATGTTTTCTAAGTTTTTGACCTAAGCATGATAGCCTATGGCTTTAGTAATGACCTCCTCATTTGATTTTGAATGAGATGCCACCAACAATAACCCTTCTATCATTCCATGAGCTCACAAAGTGAGAAAATAGATTTTCATCATGCCCTTGCAAGCTCTTCATTAAAGGATCGATACTTCCTTCCACATAAATAATGCATACTAGGGGGTCATGCCTAAATTCTTTGTAGGATCTTGGCTCAGTTCTGACCTGGGCCACTCCCATTTTCACACTCAGATAGCAAAATTTCACCAGGGTAATCAAAGTGGGATATTTTTCAAATTACAAATGGGTAATGCACACAACCCATTTATCACCATTGCCATAACAATACTAAAAATATTGCCTAATTAAGGAAATAAGATTTTCAAATGCACCAATAGTGATATCCAAGGTGTTTAGGGCCATGAGGTCATAATAAATCTTGATTAAGTACAATGAAGCATAGCCAAAAGTTATTATTACATTTAGCAAATCATTATTAGTAGGTCTGATGGTGATTTTAGCCTCATGCACATTCCTAAAAACATGGTTCAAGACATGGGATTTAAACTTGTGACAAGATGACACATAAAGATCATGAAAAGACCATCCAAGCACCACTAACACTCCTAACTACAACCCAATTTTCTGCCCACACCCCTCCACATCATAATGCATATTCCACATCATTATGAGACCTAAGGTGTAATACCAAGTGTACCCTTACATGATTGAAATGTTAGATCACATAATTAATAGTAGTTTTTTTTGTTCCTCAAGGATAATTCCTTTGATTTTCATGTAGAGATCCCCCATACTTATCCAAATTTGGATAAAACCCAAGAAGATCCCAGGTTGGCCAAAGAGTCAGCCACCTTGTTCCCTTCAAGGAAAATGTGGGTCAGTTTCCTTCTCTCAAGTTTAGTGAGCAAGAATTTTTTATCCAATAATATGTCCCTGATACTCCACCTTTGGAAATGATTGTGATTAATGGGGTCAATCACAACTTTGGTGTCTCCTTTGATGTACAATTTTTTTATGCCAAGATTTACAACAATTTTAACTCCCTTGAGTAGCATTGTTTCCTCAGCTGTCATAGAGGTTTGTATCCTGATGCCACCAACATACCCAACCACCAAATTTCCCTTGGGATCTCTGATAATGCCACCTATGCTAGCAAACCTAGGGTTTCATTTCACCACACCATCAAATTTAAGTTTGTGCCAACCATTATAATGGGGTTTCTAGATTGTATTTAGCCTAGCTAGAGATTTTGAATTTTCAAAGGAGTTGAGCTCCAAGTTCTTATTCCAAGATTTGGCCATGTTGATTTCCTACACTAAGGGAGGTCTATCCATGGCTTTCCAAACATATAAATAAACATTCTCAGTAATAAGTTTGAGGCCAATGCTAAAAACCTGCTTTGGGATTTTTTCCACATTTTTGAAGATCTGATTATTTATTTCTTTCCATATAATCCAACATAGAATGGGAGGAACCTATCATGAGATTTCTTTAGGAAGAGGATGATGATAGGGATTGATCCAATTATCAAAAAACTCTTGAGGTCAGCATTCATAGTCCAATGAATACCCAATCTTCCAAAGGATAACTCCCAAACTTCGGTAGCAAATGGATAGTGGAGTAACAAATGAGGGATAAACTCCTCATCATTCTTGCATAGCATAAATCTTTTGGGATTTGAAATACCATTTTCCTTAGGTTGTCCTGAGTGAGGATTCTATTGTGACTTTTCGTCCACCAAAAAAGTAATTTTTGGTGTAAGTTGTCTATTACAAACCTATTTCCATATATTGTTATGAATTCCTTGCACCAATAACAAACTATAGGTAGTTTTAACTAAAAGATAGCATTTTCTTTCCTTTTTCCAATATAATTCATCCTCCAAGTTAGAGATGGGTATTCTAGTTAGTGAGAGAATGTCTTACAAAGTCCTAGCATAAAGCCTTAGCTCAAGGGAAAGTGGACAACACATCTCTAGCATTTTACATTTCATAGAGCCATGTAGCCCACACAAGTAGTCTCTTACATTATTTATGAAGAACCTCATAGGAAGGACCATAAACTTCTTGAAGTTAGATTGAGAGAGAAGAATTTCAAGTAGCTAGGGATCCTCCTAAAGTCTAATTTTTCAACCATTTCCCAGCTTGCATCTCAACATGCATTGTAGAAGCTTTTAATCCTATAGATATTGTTCCAAATCAATGAACCAATGGGATGGCCATAAAAGAGGCACTTAAATAGTGGAAAATTGTTTAGATACTTCACATTTAGAAACAAGCACCATTCCTTTTTGTTCCTTAGCTTGTCCCATCCAACCTTCGCAAGCAGAGCTTTATTGGTATGTTGAATTTTTCTTATACCAAGCTCCCCACCAGATTTTGGGAGACAGATCGTATCCCAACTTATCAAAGCAGAATTCTTTTTTTCCTCTGTATTGGACCAAAGAAAATTCTTTTGAATTATTTCAAACTTCTCAGCAATATTTCTAGGAATTTTGAAAATGGACAAAAAATAAACCGGAATCCCTTGAAGAGTAGCATCAAGGAGTTGCAGCTTACCAACACGGCTAAGGGTAGTGCCTTTCCACCTAGCCAATTTTATTTTAATTCTTTCAAGGAAAAAGTTCCAAAAGCCAGGTTTGACTTCTTTAATAGTGAGAGGGAGACTAAGGTACACATAAGGAAGGGAAGCACTCCTAGAACCTAGAACGACAGTCACCCTATCCTCTAGAGCTTGTGAGATATTAAAGAAGTAGATCATGCTCTTATTGTAACTTATGCATTGGCCCAAACTAGAAGCGTAATTGTTTATCAACAATTCTTCCACTTCCTTGCTTCCACCATAGAAGTTTTCTCGAAGAGGATGGTATCATCCAAAAACTATTGTATAGCAGAAAGTTCAAGGGAGGTGGTAGGTTTAACCCCCCATAATAGACCCTTCGGTAAGCATCCTTGAAACATTTTTGATTAGGACATTGACAACCATTATAAACAAATATGGTGAAAGGGTATCTCCCTATCTTATTCCTTGACCATCCTTGAAGAAACCATGAGATATCCCATTGATCAAAACAAAGTACCTCATAGTAGATATGCATTCATAAATAAGATTCACCACCTTCCAATTCAAACCAAACTTAGTTAACACTTTAAGAAGAAAACTCCATAGAACTTTGTCATAAGATTTGGAAATGTTGAGCTTGGAATCCATACTAGCACAATTACTTTTGTCCATGGAGTGCATGATTTCATGAGTGGTAATTGTAGCATCCAAAATGTGGCAACCCAAGACAAATCCTTTTTGGCATGGGCTAATCATTTTATCCAGAAAGGGTTTCAGGTAGTTAGCCAAAATTTTGCAGAAGATCTTATATATGGTATTACATCGGCTAATGGGTGTAACGACATCCATGGTTTGGGAGTCAGTGTATCAATCATAAATACAATATCCACGAGGATATCAAAAATGATCCCATGAATGTATATTTGTGTAAAGAATCAAGCAATGATAAAAAAATGTGTCTATATAATCAATCTAGCCCTGATGGTTGCTCCCCTCACCAACCTGTCTCTCTGGTTGATCCTCTACTTTGGGATGTGCCCCAATCCTCTACAAGTAATCTGGCTATCTGAGAACCTGTGGGACATCCCTTTGATAGTGCATCTTATAGTAGGATGCCTCAGTCATAGTCTATTTGTATAGTCTTGCAGACACTGTCTGCCCCTAAGCTACAACTATCGTGGTCTCAAGTTGTTAACGTCGTCCAACCTCCTGAGCCAACTGCATCTTGATAGTCTATCTAAGCTATTTCTCATGGTCTCTCTCCACTGTTAAGGCCACTATCTGTTGTTTGGCATAATCTCTCTCAGCAGTGATCACAAAAACGTGCTAATGGGCTTGATCCCTCTCTCCCATAATAGTTCATACCTACTGTTGTTGTTGTTGTATCTATAAATATCAAGGATCTGGCCCCAGTGATGGCAACTGTGGAGGCTACTGTTATATAGGAGGCTGCTATGGAGGTTGTTGATCCACTGGTGGTGCCCCTAGGATCTACCCATCTTGTTGATCCTAGCCATCCTGGCCATCTTATCCCCTTCCCCTACCTCTACCTCTACCTACACCCCTCCCTCATGGTCTCCCTCATAGAGGTACACCTATTAGATATGTTAACCGACAAGGTGGTCAACCATGCATCATATGTAGGAATTTTCTAAGCGTTCGCATGTCCCTGATCACATGCCCATCGTTGGGAAACCAATTGTCGAAAGCTCTCAATGACCTCATGGGCTATAATCATAGGTCCCCATGTAGATGCCTCTCATGATAACATGACAAAGATGGCTCTGTATGCATCATCTAGCCTATCCTACCATTCATTGAATTATCTTGCCACCCTATATGATAGGTACCTCTCTAGAATGGTATTCTCTTGACCCTGCATATATATCTGGGTTGTCAAACAAAGAATATTTGTTGTACATCATTGTACCATGCTTACATCTGAAGCCAAGGTTGCCATCTTAAAAATGTCATATCATCAATGAACCACCACTAGTATGAAAGGTTGAGCTACCCTATGTGTTGTAATGTAATGGTTCCTTTGTATTGCCAAGCCATTAGATCATCTAGCTCTACAAAAAACATCTAAATGATTGGTGGAAGCACAACGATGTGCTCCCAAGCCCAAATGTGCAACAAGGTGACCCCTATTCCAATGGCTTGCCCATCACTGTATACAAAATCATGCATATCATGATACAAAGAGTACAATATAATAGGCCCCAAAGCATATTGTTTCCTAAATAGCATCTTGTGCCATGTTAGGCCCCGTCCCAGGTTGAACCCTATGCTTTGTTGGTCTGGAGAAACCAAACTAGAGATGATCATTGCGACTATCAATCTAAAAGTAGTTAGGTGACCTCTGTACATCTCAAGGTCTATTTGTGAAGTGAACAAAACAATGCCTCTAGGTCCATCACCTTGTGGCATACATTGTAGTCGATGTCAACATCATATATCATGTGCTCACCATGTATCGAAAAATGCAATATCCACCATACATCCTCTAGTGTCACTGTCGCTTCAATGGTATGAAGTTGGAACAAGGAGATCTCACTATGCCATCGCTCGCACAACATGGTCATCGATCATAGCCAAGTGTGTCCAGATGACAGGCATATATGCAAAGTACCACAATCCAATCCCCCCCAGGTGCTCCTATTGCAACTTAGATAAATCACCAAGTCTGGACAAAACTATGGGTTGGTGCTCATGAGACATCAAAAGTGGAATGACCTTCTGCACCCACGAAGTGCACGACATCAAAAATTTGAAAAAGTTTGGCTAAGTTTGGAATTTTCATCCCCAAAAATGAGAATAGTGTCGCTATAATTCAAATTCTAAATTGTGACGACCAAGGCATTAATTAAAAATGAAAATCGAAAGTCGCGTCACTATAAAAATATGTGTCATGATTTAAACTTTGGAAACCCTAACCCTAATTTTCAAATCAAGAAGAGCATCTCCATACACATATGTGTCACAATTTAGAAATGGAAACCCTAATTCTAAATTGTGAATTGCATCGCAATTCACATATACGTCACTAAAATTCAAATTAGCATCACCAATTCTCAAAATAGCATTGCTTCTCAAAATAGTGTTGGTCTAGAGTGATGTGATGAAGGTCAATATAATCCTCATCATTTAATTATAAATTTCAATCCCGGGTGGTGTCCATGACAATATGCAAGAGAGAAAAAATCATTTGCATGACATTTTTTTTCTATAAAAAAATTTGAAAGGAAATGCATAAAAGAAATTGCTAGAAACAAATATAATCTAAGAGTTGGTAAATGAAAATGTTGGAATGAAATCTACCTTAAGAAACATTCAAAGGGAAATTTTGGAAATGTAAATAACAAGGAATTGAAAGATTGCTGAAAAATAAACTATGAAATGAAAACTACAAACAACTACACTACTGCTACTAAAAATTGAACTCTATTATTTTATAAAACTCTTCCCTATTTGATTCGTTGATTACAACATTATAAATTTATAGAATTCTAAAAGATGAGTCTTATAGCTATGCAACAACTTGCTAGAAGATAAGAACATGTGTTGAGGGGAAAAAGATAAGTCTTCATCTTGCTGAGTCAATCTTCTTTGGTCATCCAAAATAAATAGGTTTATTTTGTATCCCCTAAAAAAGCTCCAAAAAGATATTTGAATGCTGAAAAACTCATGTCTTTCCCTTGTGTATCATTAAAGCTCATAAAACAACTCTTAGGTGCTTGCAAAAAGGTTCAAACTGCTCAAAACTATCTCCTAGATATGCTTCATTTGTTTGCACAACCCAATAACCTATCTTAGATGCTTTGAATTTTCCTCTAGATGCTCTCAATTATTATCCCTTAACTACTCATAAAAACCCAAACTACTCAACCTCTTCATAAATTCCATCATACTTATCCTTCACTTAGTTCCTTATTTAGCTCTGAAAATTCTAGAGTATGAAAGCAAAGTTCTGAAGTATCGAACTATTGAAGTTTTCTCTCAAAACCATGAATTGGGTTTTCATGAAATTTAATGGGATTTTTTTCCTTTTTGTCTCCTAATTTATTTCCAAAAATCTCAAGAACCCAGATTGAAATTTTCCTCAGCATGTTCAGTCTTGATAAAATTCATAATTAAGAAAAATACATGCTTTTATTTGGCTAATATATGAGACACTTTGTGTCTCATCATGATGCTGACAAAGTTTAAATTTAAAAATGAATTAAATGCATCAAAAATTGAAATTTCAAATTAAGTTTTGAATCACATACTGATGGTTATACGCCTGGAAGCCTCTAGTACTCTCGAACTCAGTTAAAAATGTGTCGTGGGAGCACACATTGTACCATCTCATTAGAGGGTTAGAGCTTAATTTGCAAGAATTCTCTAAGGTGTGAATGCACAAATGAAATGAAAGTGACCCTTCCTCACCTATTTATTTTTGTAAATTAGAGTTTTTTACCCTAATTTAACCATCAAGCTAGGATTTTTTTATCATTTTCACCAATCTTGTCAATCTAAACCTTATTTTGCATCATTTTTTTTTGTTTTTGGCATGTTTTTTGCATCCCGAAGCCTTTCTAGACCCCATGGGGCAACATTTAACCTTTGTCGAGAAATCAACCCAAAATTCAAAATTGTTGCCTGATTTCTTGAGAGGGTAGGGAATCGGCTTAATCCTTCCATTGGGGCATATAAAAAAAAATATTGATTTAAGTAGCAGTTTTAATCCAAAGAGTATCAGTCTTCTTTGAAATAAAGCAGCATGTACCTCTCTTCAAATAGGGGCAAAATGTAGACACTGAAAAATGTCTCAAATCATATCGTACACTCAAATCAGATATACTAACATCATTTCCTCTCAAACCCATCCTTTTTTACTTAATTGATTAAATTATCTTGGCTATTTAATTAATTGCCTCATTTGCATCTATTAATCTAATTAATTTAACTAGGTTAATTCCCCCCTTTTTACGCTAAGATTTCATCTCATTAAATTAAATAAATCAAACTATTTAATTTAATTCACTAAATATTCTTATTTAATTAAATAACCCTAAGTTATTCAATTAAATTCCATTCCACCTTTCCCCAATTCATTAAATCATTTTTAAATTAATGAATATCATCTAATTCTTCTAATCATCCTAATTGTATGATTAACATTGTTTAATTATCAATTATTAACTAATCTAATTTCCCTCCCACTTGCAAGGGAATATTTCCATGGAATATACCCTCCCCTTTTGCACAATTGAACTTTGTTTTAATTTGTAAAATATCTTTTTCTTCTCACCCATGAGAATATTCCAAAGAATGTTTTTCTCACTCATTTATAAAAAAGGAACTGTCTTACAAGACTTCATGTGCAAGTTAACTTACAAGACTTCTTGTGCAAGTTTTCAAAGCGTGTTTGTTTGCATGAATGTAAGCCCTTGATTAAATATCAACTTGCATTTTCAACCCTTGATGAAAATCCATGATCCATGCCTTCATCTTCCTTTCTTTTTGACCATTGATTAGCTTTTTCAATCTTAGCCCTTCATTTTTCATTTTCTTTCCTATAAATAATGCACTATTTGAAGACAAGTGGATCCATCTTTTAACAACAAACTTATGTTGTTAAAATCATTTGCACTTGCACTCAAATTTAACATCATTTTAGCTTTATTTACTTGCATATTAGATTAGTTTCCATTAATGGCTTCCATGATAACATAGATGCATACATTTAGCTTATTTGTTAATTAGAATTTTAATCTTTTGAAGCTTGCATACATTTATAGTAGATTTGCATACATCGATATCGATAATATTAGCATAAATCACGTTAAAATAGATTGCATCATGTTCATTTAGCTTTAAATCATGTTTTCATACACATCTATCAATGGTTTCATTAGTTTTCTTCAATAAAACTAATTGAAATAAGCTCATTATCCAAGGGATTGGGAAAGAGTCACCATTCCACATCAATATGACACCACTCCCCCAATAGGATAAGTTTCAATGTCTTAGATTAGAGGATTTTCAAGCTTTCATGATTTAGAATGCAAGTTTTAATGACTTCTTTATCTTTGTTTACAGTGAATAATCTTATTGGGATTGATGCTTAGTGGGTTAAATATGCCTAAAATTTATATGGATCGGGTGTAGTTAACCTATACTATGACATTGGTCACACCATTAAAATGCTTACTCTCCTAAAAAATATGGGAAGAGTCTACAACAACGTCCTCATATTCAATCTATCTATCCTTGAGGGTAGTTTGGAAGATTTTGATGTGTTCTTTAGTTGTTCTCCGAGGATCATTTGTGTAGAATTTGGAGCTGATTTTTTTTGGATTTTTTTGCATATCGTGGTAGTCATTAAAGGATAATGGTGAGGTATTTTTGGAAAATGAAGCCATTTGTGGAGGTGGGGGTGGTAATGGCTGAGTTGCAACAATTTGTGGTTAGAACATAGTAGTTTGGGTGTGGCTGGTAAATGGAGGAGCTGGTTTGAATGAAGGAGATGAGGGAGATGAATGCGATGGAGGTTGAGTGGGTGGTGCTAATGCTAAAACTTCCCATTTCTTGGCTCTTTTATCCCTAGTAGGGGTCCTTAACTCTTGGAACTATTTTTTATTTGGTGTGGATCTGGTAACCCTATAAAATATTTCTAGAGAGAATGACCTAATTCAATCCAGCTTCGTCCAAAAGCCCTCCCTCTAGCACCTATTTTCTTGATGTGTGTTTTTTCACTTCTCAATGTAGAAAGAACACAAGAATTCTATCTCTTTTGAAAGGTAATAATCTGCAACCAAGTTTCAGAAAATCACCCCAAGGTCTCTCGAGTGTCAAGTCATGATAGTGCATAAATAACTTAGTTGTACTATATGATTTGTTGAAAATCACAAGGGGGCCTTTATGGTTCACAAAACATGGAATTTTTAGGTTTATGATGAAGTTTCAAAATTCTAGAAATAGGTATACTATAGCAGAAAATTTAGAATAGCAGTTTGAAACTCATCTTGTTCATAAGACTTAACATTGTTATGATGTTGGAAACTTAAGTTTAACTCAAAATTTAAACAAAAGTCAAAACGTTTAAGGGTTTAAGAAGTTATCCTAATTCTAAAAATATGAATGACAACAACAATAACAAGTATTATAATAGATAGACTTCCCAAACCAAGTTTTGTTTAACTAAGAATGTTTTATAGTGTCACAAAACTAGTGCCATCTTCTAAGGTTTTCTTCATATTTTTTGACTCTAACATGAATACATAATGCATACACATACACAGTTCAAGTTAAGCTTTGTAAATGAATAAGATCAGACTAGCTTTGCACAGTAATCTATCATAAATAGAATACCAAGAGCATGAGCTGGAAGTGCATCAAATACTATAACACATGGCCACCATTAAAGTTGTTCACTAACTAACAAGATGAAAATGAAACTAAATAGTAAATAAGATGAACTGAAATGAAATATCGAGGTTGAATCATACACACATAAAGAGAAATACAAATAAATCACCAACTTTCAATGCTTTCTTATATATATTGTTGTAGAATGTCTTTTACAACAACTCATCTCTCTTTGAAAATGAGAGGATGCCCCTATTTATAGTTTTCTAAAACCCAAATGAATGGCCAAGATTGATTTACAATGTGTGGCCTAGATTTACTTTAGCCTAGGGTTTTCACAATCTCTAGTACAAGTGCAATATTTCACAATATAAAATTGGCCACCATTTTGTCTTTTCCCTATTTTGTGTTCTAGCCAAAATTTTTTTGTAACTTATTTTGTCTTTTAGCAACTTTTTTCCTATAGATGGAGACTATAAATATTTGTCTTCTATTAAATTATTTTCAGCTTCATTTTTCTTGATGACATATTGGAAAAACTTCTTCAACATCTCCAAGAGCTTGCAGTTAGTTGGGAAGTCCACTTTTTTTACCATAAAAGCCATCAGATTGAAATCATCCATCAATTCATCATGTTTCCCCACATAGTAACTTCTCCTTTGGATTTCCCTATTAGCATGGGTGAAGACTCATGCTAAAAAATCCAAGAAACTTCCTAGAAAATCATTAGTGATTACCCTTTACATCTTCTTGTTGAATGCCTGCCTAATGGGTTCGTAATCCAAATTTTGGGCCAATATCTCAACCCCTATGAATACTTCTAAAATATCACCACATTCAAATAGGTACTCAATAAATTTTGAATTAACAATATGCAGATTTGGCAATGTCTTCTCAAGAACCTCTCTTCGAAAATTGAAGGCATAAAAACATGCTTCCAGTAGATCATGTTGATCCTTGGGAAGACCCAATTTTTTCTCTAATACCTCCACTGATAATTTCTGCATGCATCATAGCTTTGGGAATGACATAGCATATGTTCCCAAAAAATCTTAGACATCCATTTCTTTCTCAATTTCATTCTTCAAAACAAGAACTATATTATGCATTTCAACCAAGTAATTTTTTTCCTTGACACCCATTTGCATTACCTTCTTAAATCAATATGAGGTGGACCTAGTCCATGTATTCATTCTCTCCATCTTTCCAATTTCTTCTTTGGATAATAAGGTAGGCAATAGGGATTCTACTAGAGCTTCTTCTCTGAATGTGGTCCATTATTGTATGAATGTAGTCAATTCTTCTACTTATGCCTTTAACTCCACCTTGGTAGCCTGGTCCTTATCAATTTGATGTAGGATGGTAGTGACTGATCCATGAAATTCATCAATATTTTATGATTTGGAAGTGGGGCCAAGATTTATAGAAGTTATCTGGTGGTCTTTAGCTTAGATGGTCCTTGTCTCCTTGTCCACTACTGGAGTCACCACTTGGAGTGTGTGGGATCTCGATGCATCTATTGTGATATGGGATCTAATTTTTAGCTTCTTCTTCTCCTGTATCTTGATTGTGCTCAAGACAATATGGCCTCAAGCAAGCCTTAGGATCTTGAAGCACTAGAGCCTTCCTCTTTAATTGTTGATCTAGCCATGAGGGGATTTTTGCTTGTTGATCAAGGGATGTAGTGTTGAATTCATTATATGTATCTTCTTGATCCTTTTGAGGGTCTTCCCATTCATGCCTGGGAGTTTCTTTGATATTATCTTCTTCATCATCATGTCCCTCCTCCATTATGGCCTTCCCTTTTTCAAGCTCAGGCTATGCTCCCTAGGAAGACTCCATGGTTATTTTCTTAATATCTTCTTCTCGTGCTAGCTCTTCATTTTCATTATGCTCAATCTCAGTTTCTTGAGTAGGCTCAACATTCTTCTTATCTGTATTCTCCTCTTCTTTATCTTTCTCTTCTTCTAGAGGAACTTCTTCATATTTTTGACCCCTGTCTTTGTTGGCCTCTTGGAGTTCATCACTCTTTTTAACACTTTCTTCCTACATTATATTAACCTCTGGGTCATTCCTTCCCTCTTCAGAGTGGCTCATCATCGTGCTCATTGTTAGAATTTTCCATATCATAATACTTATCAAACCTACTTGATCTCCATATTTGGGAATTTTTTTCCCCTCTCCATCTAAAGCAATCTCATCTAGGTTAGAAATTCTTAAACCATCATCAACATGCTCATGGTAACTATCTCGGTTTGAGTCTTTAGGATCCTCAATGATATCAGTCACTTCTTTGAGTTGCTCCTCACTTATCTCCATATCTTCACATATCTACATGGTTTCCTTCATTATTGGTGGCTAAGTAGGAGGTGGAGGGATGGGAAGTGAAGCAATGAGCTGAGCCATCAAGAATTTGGCTTCAGGAGTTATAATGGTTTGGGGTATGTATTGCATATAAGTTGCAAAGGTGTCACACAAAAAAATAGGTGCCATAGGAATAGAAACAATAGAAGGAAATAGGGTTGAGAAAGTTAGAAATGGAGGTGGAAGTGAGGAAAATGATAGGGGTGATGTGGTCAAGGACGAGGAGTCAACCATGACCACAGATGCAGTCGAAGAAGTGGAGGTGAGGTGGACAGAGATGTCCATAGCGAGCGGAGATGATATAGGCAATGATGGTAGAAGGAGATGGTGGAGTGGTGGAAGTTCGAAGTGGGAGAGTGTTATGTGGAGGTGATTGTGGTCCTCCTTCCTCCTTTAGTGGTGAGGATTCCTCCTCAATGGTAGGAATGTCAAGAAAAAAATTTCCTATCCTTTTAGATTTCTTAGGTGGTCTCTTTCCCTTAATTTCCTTTTTGGTGCACACCTTTTGTTTGGGTTTCTATTTTGGTGCATCTTTCCTTTTCTTGGACTAGGTTATTGGTGGAGATTCTAGAGCCTCTACCAAAGAACTTGTGCTAGCACCATTTTTTGTTTCACTCTTGATATCATCTTCTATATCCCCATATGTCAATTCAACACCCTATTGTTGTAATTGAGCCACTTGGCTATCTAACCACTTCTTGGTCCATTTCTCCACTGGGCACGTGATTGTGTCTAACTCTATAACCTTTGGCTCAGACCAGTCAATTATTGGCAATGGCACTTTAGCAATAGCATTGCATCCTTATCTAGAGTTTTATTGTCCTCAGCCACTTGGTCGAGAACCCAAAATAAATCAATAGATTTTACCAACTTTGTTTTCATCATCATGTAACATTGTCTTCAGAATTCATGGTCATCATCACAATTCACCCAAAAGTCTTCAGTATGAGGCCTAGGGGCATGTTGCCTTCAAACCCATTTCTTTAATTTTCCTAGAGGGTCTAGGCCTCTACACTTTGTATGTAACTCAAGGTTATACTCTGCAATTTCCCTTTTTGAGTATTCTACACAAGAGACAACGAAGCACAAATATGCTCCTTGACCAGAAATAATGGGGTACAGGACCTCAACACAGTGCTTATCTTGCAGTAGTGAATGGGCCATCTATAGCTATTGAGTAAGTTCCAATAGGATTATCCCATTGTTGGAGTACCTTGGAAAAGGGTATGAAAACCCCAAGAATCCTTTAGCTCTTATGTAAGTAAACTTTGGAAACTAGATAAACCAATATCCAAAATTCTTAATCAGTGCCTTTGCATAGTGTGACAACCTTTCTCTATAATCATTTGATAGTGTCTGCATGATGTGCATGATGAACATGTCATTTACCTGCCTGTAGTCCTTATAATTTTTGTATTACAACTAGAGGTAGCAATCATAGATGAGGGTTTTTCCCTTCTTTGTTTCCAATTCACCTACACAATTTATCCCCTTGTATGGAAAATTAACTACCAAGAGGTATACAATAGAAGAATTCATATTGAACTCTTTAGTCTTCTTCATTGCAACAAAATGATTATGTAGATTATCACTTATCATCTTAACCCAGTGAGATTTTTCTTCAACCCTAAGAATATCCTCTACAGAATACCACATCCATTCTTCAAAGAGTGAGGAGGTTGGGAGTCTTATCACTCTGTTCAAGAGCATCACAAGGTCATTGACTTCCTCCATGAAGTCACTCCGATAAATATTTTGAGGCACTTTATTTTCACTGCCCCTCTTCTCGATCAACCATGTTTAATTTATGGTTCTCTTACAACCTATGGGTTTTGCTTTCCACACATTATGAACATAATTCTTTAAAGCTTCCTCCATTTTATTGAATGAGGGGATTCCAAAAGTTCTCTCAATTGACATAGGAGTCAAGTCGACCAACACCCTCTTGTCTACAATGATTATTCTCCTTGTTGGCTAGTGTTAATATTCTCTACATCCAAAAATCAACTCCAGGCTAACCAGAGTTGGAGGGAAGCTTGCTTCCCTTGCGATCCTAATTTTCTTTAATTTCCATGCTTCCTCAATTTTTAGGTTGACCAAGACTCATTGTCTGAATTCATCTATGTTTACATGACCTAAGTTAGTGTCTATCACCTTATCCCATTATGAGACATTCTTTGAGGTTCACTTGACCCCATGGAACTTGTACTTAATTTTATCCTTTTCCTTTCCTCCTCTTGTAGTCTTTGTGCTCTTCTTGGTCTCGTCAATCTTCTCAGTTGGTTCCATAAATCCTACACAAAGAACGTGTAGTAAATTCCTTGATTAATCAAAAAGAGCAAAACATTGGTTAGATCTTGCTAAAATTTCATTAAATGCATTCATTTACCTTACAGTAATCATTACATTCATTAAATTCTATCATTTTGTGATCATTTGTAAGTTATATGACTTTGCAAGCGAAAGAGTGCGGGTTTCCATCATGTGGATGTCATGGATGTTAGTGTTGTTAGAAACATCTTAGAGCACACAATAACCTGCAAACATCATTCTGCAATAAAATTTCCATAGGGATAGAAAAGATGAGCTATTTTGATGTGGATCCATTAATTCATGAGAAAAATGTAGGTTGAAGTGCTTGAGATCAATTTGCTTGGTCAAATTTTCCTCTCAGGCTTGTGTGAGAAACCTTGATGTGGAAGGCACCACCTAGAAAGCCATTTGAGTTTTGTTGTTAAGAACGACTCATGGATTGCAACATTCTGTAGACATCTTCCCACACCTCCATTTGCACAATGGTTTTATGCTTGGAAAATTTTAAACTAGGATATTTTGGCATGCAAAAAATAGAACACGGAGTCATGTTAAGTCATTGCGCTTGAGATTTTAGTTGTTTGGAAAAGTGTGTGAACTTCACATGCAGGCATCATCTAATTTTAAGAAGTTTTTCAATGGCACTAGGTTCATGGAGACTTGTATGTGACATCCTACATGGGATAACCCACAAGGTCTTTAGACTTTGGTGCTTCACACTTGATTCATTGAATAGCTCATTTAGCACATGGGGAAATTGGTCTTATGACTCAAGAAGTTGTTTAGGAAATGTAGAAAAGGAAGACACATAAGTCATTCTCCCAAGAGCTCTCAAGGTTGGTGGTGCTAGGAAATGGCTTGGAATAAGTAGCATCCCACAAACAAAATTTTGTATGAGGAAATCTGCACTAGGCTCTTGGTTTCAAGTTTTCATTTCTTATTCAAAAGGTCAATGTAATGATTTCAATGTTTTTTTCATGAAATTTTGGCTTTAAATATGTGCAGAGAAGGTCACGGTAGAAGCTGCCAGACAAAATGTCATCTATGTTTTACCGTTAACAATGTCTTAGGCCGGAAAAAAATCTTCCAATGACATCTTGGATGGGAAAATTGGCATAGATTTTAGGACTTGGTGGTTTTGAGGTTTTAGTTTTGTTTGATGTTTGTGGAAATGGTTGGGGTAGAAGCCACTAGTTAGAAATTCATTATGATTTCATTATTTGAAAGACAACTCAGGTGTTATTACCTTTCACACATAGCATCCCATAGGGAAAGTTTCACAAAGGTCTAAATATTTATAAATTCCATTGTTTTGACTCATGTTGGTGAGGATTGGCAATGTGGAAGCCGTTGATTAGGAAATTGTCAATATTTTGTCATTAAGAATGACTCAAGTTTCATGGCTTGACACCAACGTCTTCCCATAGGGAAATTTCCATAAATTGTTTGATACTTTAAGCATTAAATTATACCTTGGTGACTTTAATAACCCCAAGACTTGTTTGTAGGGATCGATGATGTGGAGGCCAATGATGCTCATTCCATTAAAAATGGCATTTCAAGGATGACCACCCACACATGAAAACTTGCAACGATTTGATTCTTATAGATTTTATTAGGTCAAGGGTTTGCTATCTATTGATAAACTAGGATTTGAATTTTGAGTGCAATGGCATTTGTTTTAGCTATGAATCTCCTTAGGATGCAATAAAAATGTCGTTGGATTCATTTTAATTGCATTTACTCAAAACCCTACCATGGATTAAACAACCCTACATTCCATGGCTGTAACAACCTGATAAATCCTAGCAAGTGCCCCCCTTGGTGAATTCAAGCAATGTAGAGATGAAAGGGAGGTGAAATCCATACCTGCTACTACATGAATGGAGGAGGAGGATGATTCTTTGATTGTCGAATCCACTCATGCAAGTAGTAGCTCAATAAAATCTTCAAAGTTCAAATTATCAAGGGTGAAAATGATAGGTTGATCCCCCTTATTTATAAACTTCGACACCATTAATGTGAGCATTTAATGCAGATTTTCAAAAACATGCATGAAGAGTGTAGAAAAGTGAGGGGTGGAAGTTGAGGAGATGGAAGGTCATGCAGAAAAACAAAGAGAAAATGTTGTATTGAATAGTACCATGCAGACAGTGTCTCGAGAAAAGAAACCTCGAGGAGATTCCTGTTGATGACAAAAGAAGACACGACTTCCACACCACGAAAAACCTACAAATATTTTCCCGCAACTTTCCCAAATTTCATGAAATTTGGCAAAGGGCTAGGCATGGTGGGATTGTGCAATTTGAAGGCACTTTAACCAACTAGGTCAAAAATATAGGGCACAAAAAACAAGGCAAGCGTGAATCGGCCTGTCAAAAAGGAAAAACCAAAAGAGGGGGTCCCTAGTCAAGGGAGGCATTTGTGCAAAAGGCACAACAAATGGTGACTCTGCTGGGGAATGCTTCTGAGCATTCCAGGGATAAGGATTCATTTGGAACCCAAAATTTCTAGTTTCACAGACCAAAAGAAAGACATCATCAGGTAAACTCAAGGCTCAAAGGAGAATAAAATCATTAACTAAATCCATCCACAAGCATCTCTGAAATGTGTGTGCATGATGAGTTAATTCCCCTCTACTAGAAACTATAGAGGCAAGTGATCAATCAACCAAGAAAATCTACATAAGTAATCTGACTCCAAAAGTAACCTAGACATTGCCCCACTGCTAGTCAGGCATCCATAGCCCCGATGAGGTTGTTGCTACAATCCCCACAAATATTTTTCTATTGCCAGATGGGCATCCATAGCCCTAATAGAGTTTTTTGCACACCCACACAATTTCCTATTTGTTAATTTTCTTTCTTTTCTTTTGTTATTTCTTGCTCAACTGAATAAGCCATGAAGCTTACTGCAATGGTCACTGAAGAAAATTTAGGGTTTTTCACTTGTCAAGGCATCATGATGACTACCGTATAGACTATACGGAAGCATTAAAGATGTGTATTGCATGTGAACTAAGATAAATGTGAAAGGATTCAAGTAAGGGTTTCCTTCTAGGTCAAGCAAGAGTTTAGATGATGAGACCTAATTCTTGGAAGCAGTAAAAAATTCTTGATAACTCATGAATGCTTATCCATAGAACAAATGGGTAAACACATAAACCTATGTCACACTTTTGGCCAAAAAAGTAATTCCAAGCAAATTAATTTTAGCTAGTACATTTTTGGCCAAGAGTGTTTTGATTGAAGCCACAAGGCAGTGACATGGTGCCTACATGGCAGTACCTTTTTGGCCAGGTGACTTTTGGCCTAAAGTCACTCGGCTGAAAATATACCGATCAAAACACTTGAAATAAAATTAAAAAAAAGATCACAACCTGACCATTTTGCATTCTTGCCCGGGGAAAGATTTTGCGATGAGAGCTCGTCGGGTGAGGTCAAGATCAACAACTCTGATAAATACCCAAGTTCTGTGTTAATTTGCTTCATTCTACATTTGATTTGGCAACTCTATGGGATGCATTTTATTTGGGAGTTCTGTCGGAGTTAGGGTTTGTTTGATTGGTTGAAAGAAATTTGACCGGCTCCATTTTATTAGCAGAATGTGTTGCAAATCTATGGTGTTTGTGATTTACATGAAGGAAATGCATATATTTTGTGATTTGTAATTCAAAACATTAAATGTCAATTTTTGTTGTTTAAATCATTTAATTTTCTCTAGTGGATTATAAATTTGGGGTTTTGTAATTTTGTGGAACATCAATGATTTAAAGCTACAAATTATACAAAAACTTCTCAAAATATTCCTTCGACTTATATGTCTTAGAAGCAATTAGAAGGCACTTAACAAATAATTACTTGACTATCCTATTGTATATCCCTTATAACTTTTACCAGGTGGCATAAGAGTTACTAGATTTACTCAAGGTACTTGATGCAAATTGGTTAAACCTGCAATTCATCACTAGTGTTATGTTCTTTTCATGATCCTCTTAGTGCCCATGGAAAGAAATTACTTTTCATTATGCTTTTTTAATATACCATTTTTAATTTACATTTTTTTGTTTTATTTTGGGCATTCTTTAGATATACAATGTCTCTTGGGAACTACTGTGTTTGATTTTGCAGTATGTAGCAAGTAGTTGTTTTTCCAATTTAGTATGTGGTATTAACGAGGATATTAGGGTTCAACACCCATTCTTATTTTATGACATTTTGTTCTTTCTTGTATAAGCAGTTATACAAAATATTCACATGGAATATATATTTCTTTATTTGGGAACAGGTTTCACCATTGTAGATTTGATTTGATAAGATTTTTCCATTGTATAATCCAAGCACTTGTCAATAGTCCAACTAATGTTGAGGATAGTATTTTTTGTGCTACACCATATGCAAAGTATTACACACTACATACCCATTTTCAATTGGATCTGATACATGCCGACAAGCATCAAAAAGACTGAATATGTTAATCCCAAACATGTGGTTTTTTTGATGCATGTTGGCATAGATCAGATCCATGCTAAGATGGATTTGTTTTACTGGTGATACTATGGCTACCCGAAACTCAAACCCATTACATTCCCTCTATTAATCGTCAGTATTTATATTACTCACCATACAGTTGATATTGATATTGTTATTATATTGTAATGCCTTAGAAAACAAGAAGTTGAAGCAAGGTCAGATCCTTGCATTCCCAGCTAACATGCCTCCACTTGCTGCTTTTGATGGTGTATCCTATTTTCTCATGGATAAAAAATTAATGAAACATTATAAGGCATGGCCCCTACATAACTGTATTAACCTAGGGGCATCGTGCCTAATCCCTACCATCAACTTTTTGTCTAGAAAGCTTGAAAATGGTAGAGCACATTTTGATGGAATTTAATGGAATAGTGAAGCCCTTGAATAATATTAGTGAATATTGATATAATTTGCATAGTATAGCAGCTATAAAGCTTGAGAAGGGTTATCAAAATGAATGATGAGTGTGATAAAGGCCTGAAAAGTAAAACTCCTAAGTCTGAGGGTGTAAAGATCAAAATCACCAATAATTTTTTACAAATCTAATAACCTAAGAAGAGATGCATTGTAGCTACATCCACATGACTATGAAAATGATTACTGAAGGATATCATAAACCTACAACATATCCTTTCCTCCTTACTGTAGACTGGAACTTTAAACTTTGAAGTAATAGTACATGTACAAACCTGAAGATCAAGAAGCATGCAAAACACATGTCAACATTTTACAACCATATCAAACTGTATTACATAAATTTCATATATATATTTCCAAAGCCTAGAATTACTAGAGAATAATCCCCCTTGTAGTATTTGCATGCACCAAGCTATTACAATATGAATTTTCTTTTTTTCTTGTTCAATGAGTTGGCTCATGTACTTAATACTGACATAGATGATAAGGTTGTATCCTTTTCTTATATCATCTAAGGAATTGTATTTAAACATTGAATATGCTTCAAGTTTCTCTTTCTTTCTCGCATTGAAGTTGTTTAATTCTTTCCCACCATTCATCTAGTCTTTTTCCTTCCTCCAACTTCATAGAAAATTTTCTCATGAGATTTTTCTCAGACATACCACTATTTGTTTTACAACAAGACTTGCTATTGCTAATTGTAAATTTTGAAAAATTAGAATTGAACAACATTATTAATTATGATTCCCTGTAAATCAAGGATTTTTAAGGTTTGTGAAAAAATCCAATTGACAAAAACTATCCAAAAAAATTAACTAGCATAAAGTAACAGTAAACCTCCCAAGAGAAACCTCAAGAATAATTTGGAATTTTTTTTTTTAGTAGAAAGTTGAGACAAACCTGAGATTACTCTACCACTTGCAAAGACTATATCTAATAAAAATTTAAATATCCTTGATGTAAATTGTAATTAAGTTTTTGAAAAAATAATTTTATGAAACCTCATTTGCATTTGCCTCTTCACATAGACCCTAAAAAATTTCACATAAGAATTCAAAAAAAGACATGGAGATCAAGAAGCATGCAAAACTCATGTTAACATTTTACAACCATATCAAACTGTATTACATAAATTTCCTCTATATTTCCAAATCTTGGAATTACTATGCTATTCTTGCTTAATATAATTTTGGGTTCCACTATCCCAATGTGGCCATTTGTGAATATTAATTTCATCTTTCCTTTTGTTCTCCTGAATTGGACTTTAACATATTAACAAACATCTTTAACATATTAACAATTAGACTTGGCATATGACCATTCAATATGTTTAGCTTTATCATCAATTTTCATTTAACCAACAACATATGAAAATTTTCATTTAATCACATTTTTTTAATCCATTTAATTAGTCCAATCTCTAGTCCTTTATTTTGAACAAAATCCCATTCTCAATGTTGTGGATCTCTTTGCCACCTCCGTTGTTCAAATCACTCTAAACACTTTAGTCCTTTTCTTGGGATTCACTTTGGCCTGTATTGTACCTTCTTCCATACTCGTTGCATCCTCAGTCTCAAATTTCATCCATTGCCATCAATTGCAACTCCTTTTCCTCTCCATAGCCAATCTAGCTATATTTACCCCCTAAACTTTGAAAGTTCAAAACATGTTTGTCACAAAAAGAATGATCCAAAATCTATTTTCAATTCTCCATGAAATGGAAGAAGCCATTCAACACCAAAGAAAATACCTAAAGGAAGCACAAACTCATAATTCTTACCCATTTTCCTTCACTTCATCCATGTTGTTGGCAAACAACAACAATGTAATGAGTCCATGAAGAATTGTATTGGTAGGCTTATCATAGATAATCATAAGCACACCCTCAAAGCTATTAACTTATTGGTGCTCTCCAAAACTGAAAATATGTATATCTTAAAATAAGAACTCCAAGAAAAAAACTTGCAATTAACTTGTATGAAACACAATTGAATATAAGTTGTATGAAACACAATTGAAAACAAGTTGGTTCACCTTACATGTATGTATGTGTGTACATACATGTACACATGTATATGTATATGTATGTATGTGTGTACATGTATGTGTATGTACTTGAGTGTACATACATGTACATGTGTACACATATAAATGTGAATGCATGTGTATGTATGTGTATGTACATGTATGTACATAGATAAATTTTTCCTAAATTTACATTTCTATAAACTCAAACTTGAAAACCCCAAATTTCTAGTTCACCATGTATACATGTACATGTATACATTATGTACATAATGTGCACATACATGTGTGTATGTGTACATATATGTACATGTGTACATGTTTGTATGTATTATATACATATGTGTATGTGTGTATGCATGTATGTATGTATTATATATGTATGTGTATGTGTGTATGCAAGTATGTATTCATATATACATAAATGTATGTGTGTATGTATATACATACATATATGTGTATGTGTGTACATGTGTATGAATGCATGTGTATGTGTGTATTGAAAGTCTCTTTGGAGTTGTCAAATTTCTTATGTTATCTAAGTTGTTATAGAAGGTGAACTATTGAACATAGAGATAGATATAAAGTTTGAACTATCTCATTAGATATATTTAAAGTTAAAAATGTTTTAGTTTTGAAACTTGAAAATTTTGTTTAATTTAAATATATATATTTGTTTTAGTTTTGAAAAAAAATCAATTTGAATTTGTTTAACATCATGTATATTTTGTTTTAATGATATGCATATTTCTATCTATTTACATATACAAATATATATATCATGGACGATGAGGGATCTCATCATTCCCCTCATTCGGAGCAAGATGCTCAAACTAGATCAAATTTATTTCAGGATAGTATTGCTAGATTAGACAATGCTCTAATTTTTTTAGAGCAAACAATTCACAACTCCCCCAATTTGGCTAATCGAGATAGATTAGTCACTATTAGACAAGAGATTTGTAAAACGATTGAGACAATTCAATCATACAATACTTATGATGAAATCAACATTGAGCACTTTTATTTGTCTCTTGCCAGGAGTGTTACTAGCATAGTGAAACATAGAGAAGTTTCCAAATTAGTTTCAGGTGAAAATATGTTATCCATGTTCCCATTTTATAGAGGAAAAAATAAAATTAGATGATATGTGGTTATGAGGTGTGTAGATTCTCTTGTTGCACTAGTCATATACCCTAGATGGTTGGCAACACATCATAGATGGCCTCACAATTATGAGATGCCATAGTATTTTTTCCAACAGTTATATGCAGAATTTCATTTACATATAGAGGTGGACTACACATCTTGTCTCGAGCATGTTGGCTAGGGTAAAGGTCATTTTTCTGATAAACCACAATTTAGACATTCAGATTTTCCACCGCCTGTGGATAGAGGGCATTAGTTGGCCCAAACCTTTTGGTTTTACCAAAACGTTTGGAATTGGTAGCAACAAGGGAGGCAACAACAGGCTCCACTCAGAGGCAGATTTTTGATAACATTGCCTCTATTATGACATAGACTGATCATATTTCATCTGATCAAGTTGGTAGATACTTATTACACCTGCGGATCAACCTTCCTCCCACCTAGGCTACATTTGCATCGTATGATCCATTTATTCATGTCGATCTACCTACTCTTTCATATGTCAAGCATATGACTCACATGACTCTATGTACTATGTGTATAGTCTCAGCTTTGGATTTCTTAGCAGCATATCAGGTTATCAGTGAGGACCATGGGATCGCTATGACCAAGTATAGGAATTTATGAGATGATGATATCCTGGTACACATATGAGCCACGGGGTGGAAAATGCAGAGGATATTCCACATAAACCTATAGGATCCCATGCAGATCATGTTTCTATCGATCCTTTAGCTTGTCTAGGTAGTCATCAGGATGTTATAAGTCATGTTGAGGCTACCGTGGCACCTAATCTTGTCCATGGGACATATAGTCAACTTCTTTTTTCCACTAATATTGTAAATGCTACATATCCCACTGCAAGGTATTTACATTCTTGTGAACTTAGTGACATTGGTAGAGCCATCGATCAGGAACCACAGGTACTTGAATATAATTTATACATATAAAATTGTGTTCTAAAAAATTATGTAATGCATTTTAAATTCTAGTTATTTAACTCTTGATTGAAATTGTGTACTTGAAAATTTTAAGTAGTATGGTGATTTGTCAGACTTTGGAAATTTGGTGCATGATGGCAATCCTGCATAGTATGGAGCTGAGGTACATATAAATTTAATTCTAAAAAATTAATTACTTGATGTAAGTTTGAACACATTGAACTTGTACATTGTAATTTTAAATAATTTTACATATATGTGCACATATATATACATGTATTTAAAATTAAATTAATTTTTTTTTATGTACTTGAACACATGTAGGAGTTGGGATGAGGCTCAGGACATAGATTGGGAGATCTTGGATCAAATCATGGATCCACACATCTTGGATCAGCGGAGGGATCGATCCATGGATCGAGGGAGATACTGGGTCGTGGATCGAGGAAGAGGTTGAGGGAGAGATCGAGGGATAGATTGGGCCAGAGATCTGATGATTCTATTCATACCAGACATTCCTCTCTTTGAGATCTATTTTATAGTATTACATGTTTGAGATCAGATTATTATGCTAGAGACACTTTTTATGAATTATGTATTGAACATTTGCATGTACTATACTTATGTTTTATGGCATATACTTGTTATGATTTACATCACATTCATACATTTATGTTTTATAGTTTGAATAGGTTTGTTATATACGTGCATTATTATGGTTTGAACACTTACATTACATCTATAAATACATCATGCATTATTAATTTATGGTTTTATATATTTAGCAAGTTCAAGTACCTATATTTAAATTTAAATTATGGTTTGTTTGAAAATGCACTTGTTGTACATCTATTTACATCATGAAATAAAAATATTGTCCACTATCTAATGGTTGCTATATTTGTAAATTTAAAAAGATGGACATGTACAATTAATTTAAATAAATATAAATGAATTTGTCTTTAATAAATAGGTCAAGAAATAGAAAAATTTAAATGCAAATATGGTTGATATTAATGCTATATTTAAAAGTGGAATATAAAAATGCAATTGGAAATAGATGATAGTTCTTGAATTCTTTAAAGCTCTAAATGTTCATTTTTAAAGTCACTCTAGGTTAAATACATAAATTGTGCATATATCATGCTATACATGAACTTAATAATTCCATATAATCTAATACACATGTTCATTTGAATGTGCATGCCAAGAATTCTTGAACTAGATGATGAGCTATACTTGTGTCCAGTTGAATATAAATGAAATCAAATATATATGTTCAAGTGAACTTAAGAATTCCATATAATCTAGAACATGTGTACACATGAATTTGATTGTGCATGCAAAGAAAGTGATCTAGATGACTTGAGCTATAAGTGGAGTTGAATGTAAATGAAATAAAATTTCTAATCTTGAAAGTTTAAGAATTCCATAGAACATTTATATATGCAATTGGAAATTGATATATTTAAATCTCAAGTTATGCACATAATATAAGTATCTAGATCTTCCTAGATGACAATTCTATATAAATTAAAAATTGATCAATCCATATATAATTGTATTGGAAAGATGGACCATTACATACATTGTCTCAAGCTATACATGGTAAACAAAGTTAAATTGATGCCAAAATGTAGCTATCTCAAGCACCCCAAAGACCATCACTATGATTCACTATAATGTTCATATATTCCAATGCACCTTGAGGTGAACAAGAAAGACCAATCCAAGAGAACCTGGATACAATCTAACATTCACAAAATGGATTTGATAAGTATACATAAGATAGGCTAATGTTCTTAACCAAATTTGGATTAAAGATGAAATAAAATTTTAAGGTCTTGATTTTTTATTAGGAGATTAGATTTGAAATGGATGATAGTCCAGATTAAGGATAAGGTCCCTAGATGTTGAAAGCTTTGGGTGATGATGAAAGGACAATATGATGTATGGACTAGATTAAGACCTTAACCAAATTTTGATGTTCAAGTGATGATTTTTTATTAAGGATGGATAATGGATGTATGGTTGAGATGGATATAGATGGATAATTTAAATGATTATATTTTGGATGAGGGGTATGTGCAGGATCATGATGGGCCAAAAAATGGTGATATGATGGGTATGTGTAGGGTATGTGGTTGATGACTTTATTTTTACCCAAAATTGATGAAACGAAAATGGTTTTTAAAGGAGATTCTCATATTTCAACCAATATAAATTATGCTTTACTTTGAATTTAATAAATTATTATTATTCATTTTCTATTTGCATTATGACTAAAGTCCTGATTGAGAGGTTGACTGAAAAACAACTATAGCTTTCAAACAGTATCACATTTTTTGAATCCAAAACATGTGCCACATTCTATGCTTCACCTACTATAAGATTAAAAAAAGAAAAAAATAATTTCATGAATTTTTGACCAAGTTAAGGTGGTCAGACATATGAGTTTTTACATTTTTTAAAAGTTGTAATAAAAAAATCATAATTAATTATTTACATGGAAAAAAATTACAAAAAAATATGCATCACATTGAGACTTGATTCCTATACCTATATATAAAATATTATAAAAAATATTATCATTTTATTGTGGTTAGGGTGGTCAGACAGAAACCTACTTCTTATTTTTTCCCTGAAATTTAAGTACTACTGCATTGAAATTTCAAATTTTCACCAAATAGACTTTTAAAAAATAAAATAAACCTAGTAGTTTAGAAACCACATTCAATTTTCTACAGATTCTATTCCTACATCTTTTTGAAATAATATAGATAACTTATTCAAATTTTTACACCAAGTTGCCTAACTCTGATTTTTTTGAATTTTTTGCCACTTAAGGGCCTGTTTTTCCCATGATGATCCTACACATACCCTGAGGATAGATGGATTAGATTCTAATCAATTTGATTAGGATGAGATTAGGTTGATAATTTGATTATAACATGATAATGAATGTTTACTTGAAGGTATGATTCTAGGATGATTATGGTTAAATGGGTTATTACCTAATAAGGTGATCTTAACTTGATGATTAGGATTGGGGATGCTTACCTGATGAAAATAATAAAATTAGGATACATGAAAATCCAAATTATTTAAAATTATTGAATGTCATATTAGTAACATAAAAAATAATGAAAACTAGAGACAACATGCATGTCTAGATTCTTCACCACTCAAACACCAAATCAACTATAATATAAGTTTGTGGAGTTAAATGTTCAAATGAAATGAAAGATTCATGAACTTAAGAATTCCTTGGAACATAAATTTAAATGCAAAATTGGAACATAAACTAGAGGTTTTGTACAAATTGCATGTATATATATTCAATCTAGCTCAAATATAAGTGGAGTTGAACAGATATTTATTCAAATATTTGAAAGTGAAAGTATAAAAATTCCATGTCAAACATAAAAATACAATCAAGGAATCTAGAGATGATTTAAAGGAATTTAGGGAAAATATATGAACTTTTAAATTTAGTCAAGTTAGGTTTCAAGTAAATTGTGCATGTACATATATATGTAAGATCTAAGATTCAACAAATGAAATCGAAGATTCTTGAGTGAACTTAAAAGAATTCCATGTGCAACATAAAAATGCAATTGGAAATAGATGATTTAAAGGAATTTAGGCAAAATGAAAAATGATTTTTTTTTTAAAGTCACTAGGTTTTGTATCAAGCATATATAATCTAACATACATGTATATTTAAGTGGAGTTTCAAATGTAAATTGAATGAAATGAACGATTTTTGAACAAAATTTTAAGAATTCCACATGGAATAAATTTATTTAAATACAATTCTAAAAATAAATGACCAAGCCTTTGAAAAAAACCCATTCTACATCATGTCACACATGTCCAATCAATATAAATATATTATAGATGTAGATCTATAATTTAAGTTTGAATACATACATACAGACATACATACATGTACATACATACATACATACATACATACATATACATATATATATATATATATATATATATATATATATATATATATATATATATATATATATATATATATCTAGTCATACATGTA
>VDFB02000003.1:389263152-389291485 GCA_007258455.2 Sequoia sempervirens
TCCAATGCTTCTTGCAAGTTTTCAAAAATTGTTTGTTTTAAATTTGATGACCTTTTCTTATTATCAACCCCTAACAACTCCAAAATAGGGGTCATTTCTTTTTGTCTAAATAACTTTGGCAACTAACTGTGCTCTTCCAATTATAGATTTTTCTTCAAAAAGTTCATCCCATATTTTTTTAGAGTGTAATTTTAATATGCTTTTAGATAACATATCTTCAAATGAAATATTATTATAAAGAGAATCTTCATCCATCTCCATCAGATTTTTCATACCACAGTCCAAAAAAATTATATTACTAGGTTTAGTTTGTTCTTGTACCTATACGTCACCTTGATCATCAATATTTTCCATGGGTTGTTGTTCAGTAGATGTTCCTTCATCCATTTTTCTCTTTCTTTGTCTTACTCGTGTTCGATCATACTTCCTCGATCTAATCCTTGGATTTTCCATCACAAATTGCACTCAAATTTGAATTCACCTGCAAACAAATTTGTACACACATGAGCTTTCAATGAAACATGTACAATTAATATAGAATAAATATTTTAAAAAGCTTGTAACTAGATGCAAAATGTAAACATAAAGTATTTAAACAAAAGTCTAATAAACATAAACATGCAAAACATAAAAGATTTAATTTAATAATATATATATGTATAAAAGATAAGTCCAAGTTGGAAATAAAAGTAAAGGCAAAGGTAAATTTAATAAAACATAGGTATTTAAGGAGGACATGTAAGAACAAGAATGGAAGAACATAGAATTGGTGATCAATAATACTGAAATCTAAGAATTTAAATAGTGAAAACAACAAATGCATTCATGTTAAAAAAAAAATTAAATAAATAAAATAATTGTTCAATAAATAATATAAATAAAATAAAATAATCTTCTTTCTATATAATTCTTTATAAATATGTAATTTTACATAAGAGGCACTTAAAATTATATATAATTCTCAAATAAATAAATAAAAAATAAAATCATTGATAATGATATTTTTGATGTTTTTTATATAAATTTTACTAAACATAAGTATGCTAATTTTATGTATATATAAAAATAATTATCAAATTACCTACTATGTACAAACTTGTGAATGATAACAAATAAATGATAATAGTTAGGTACAGTATTATGGAGATGTAACTTTTATTTTTATTTTTTACAAATATTTCTTTGATGTTAATATTTTAATAAAAAACAATAGTGAAATCAAACTTCAAATGCATTTTTCATAAAGAAATAATCAATTAAATAAGTTGAAGATCAATACATACCTTCAAAAATAGCTCTCCTATTGTCCAAATGCATTTTCTTTTGTCAAAATAAATCTTCTAAATTTTTGAAATTAGAAACCTTCTAAAATGTTGAAATCAACCTTCTTTGATCGAAAATAGCTTTCCCTATCGAAATATCTATCTTTTTGAATTTTCTTAAGTTGAAAATTTAAAAAGAAAATAATTTCTTTTATTTTGAACAATTTTGGTCAAGTTTTTTTTGGCCGGTAGGGTTTCAACCGATTAGTTTTTGGTTGAACCTTTCTCGGCCGAGAGGGTTTTAGTCGAAACTTGCTCGTTCGAAACCATCTCGGCCAAGAATGTCTAGTTGGCATCCCACATGACAACCAACTCATCATTTTTTTGAATTTTCTAAAACATTCATCTATGGTAGAGTATTTCTCTAGTCAAAATGATCTTTCTGCAAGAAATAAAAATACCCTTTTGTAGAGCTCGAAGTGTAGAATCCAAATATATAATTTTTATAATATTTTGATTTGTTTTAATATATTTTATTTTTAAAATAATGCAAGTAGGTTTTAAAAATTAAAAAAGAGGGTCGGGACATTAGAAAAAAAAAAAAAAAAAAGGATAGTAAAACTTATTAATTTTTTTTTTTAAATCTTATATGTAGCAATAAGAGAGAGTCTTCCTCAAAGTTATGTATTTTTTATTTTGGAAATGATTAAAAAATTTGAAAAATAGTTACGGTCTGCGGAAAAAAACTCCACAACCCGACATGCCCGACTTTAAAACGTTATTACAAGAAAAATATACATCAAAATGATTTTTTCCATGCACAAGGTATTGAAGTTACCTATTTGGAGAAAAAAATAGGGAGAAATGAAGTTTTTTTCAATTTGTTTCTTGACGGCTTATGAAGTCACTCTTTTCTGAAATTTTCAGCATTCTAAATTTTTTCCTTAAATTTAATAAAACATAATGAAAACATTTTTTTTTAAAAAAATAAAAATTACAGGAATACACTACATCAAAAGTTCTGCATTTCATTAGTTTACACCATTTTTAAATTCAAAACATAAAGACCACTTTTATGTGGTTGAAGTTAAGAATTTTTTTTGCTGTTGGTTGATTCCTTTATAAAGTGTGACATAGGTTTGTGCTTTTACCCAAACATGAATGTGCAACAAAGTGGACCCTTTGACTATGCCAAGCATAGCCACCACGTTAAGACCGAACAACACCCCCAACAAAATAAAAGCCAACAAAAACAAGTGAAAACAAGCAAAACACAAAGCAAAGCACCAAATCTAACTATGTATAGGGGTGAGCTAGAACAACTCAAGCAAGGAAATAATGCTTCAAGTATTGTCCATTAACAACCAACGAGACATCTTCTCTGGTGAGGGTTTTTAGGTGAAAGGTATTATCTTCTAAGATTTTAGAAATCTAAAAGGGGCCCAGCCAAAGCTTGTTGAATTTATCATGTCTCCCTTTCTTCTCATGGGCCTTGTCCCAATATAGCACCAAATCAGAAATTCTATAGGCCTTAACCTTGGCTCTACAATCAAACCATCTTTTGACTATTGTCTGATGCTTGGAAAAAAAATTCTATAGCTTCATCTCATGTTTCTTCTAAGTGGAGCAGCTCAGTCAAATGGGCTTCAAGGAGTTCTCCCTCCTCATAATAGGTGTTGATAAATTGTAGTGTGCAAATTTTAAGGTGGATTAGGAAAATAGGTTTCAAACCTTAAACTAGGTGGTATGGGGAATTTCCTAAGGCTTCTTTATGTTGGGTACGATCTTCCCAAAGATAAAACCATAATTGAGTGTGCCAATTCTTTGGGTTCTTGTCTAGATGCTTGCAGATGACAGTCAACAAATTTGTGTTAGTGGATTTAGCTAACCCGTTACCGTGGGGGTAGTAATTTGATGCAAACTTCAACACACTCACATAATCAAAATCCCAAACCATAAATTTAAGAGAGGTAAAGGCTAGACAATTATCACATACTAAGGAAAAAGGACACCCAAAATGATTGATAATATAACATTCAATAAAATTAATTACTACCTTCATTGTACATTGTCTACAAGAAATGGATTATGTCCATCTAGTACAATAATCAGTTGTAGTTAGAATGTACCTTTGGTCTACAAAGGATGGTGGGTTGATCATACCAATGAATTCTATTCCCCACTAAGCAAATGGACTTACCTCAAAAACTGGTTACAATGGAACAAAAACATACTTCTATTGGGTGGTAGCTATCAAAGGACCCAATCCATGCCCCATTTTAAACTTGTCATGAAACTCCCTAAGCACTTTGGTTTCCTTATCTTTCCCCAAGCATCGAGGTAGATCCCTTCATGGTTCTTCTTATACAACATGGCACCTTTCAGCATATATCTACTACTCTTCAGTCACAAAGCTCATTTTTGAACTCCTTGCAAGTGTGGTAGACATTTGTGAGTGTGCAAATAATATAAAATGTCATCATACCAATCATCTAGAGAAACATCCTCTAGACTGTATTATTGGGTGGTGAGTTCATGATTAGTTTCTGCCATGGTGCGTGTGAGAGCTTATCCTCAAACCAACTTCATTAGTTGTATCTCCATATCATACTCTTGTAGCATGGTAACCCACTTTGCTCACCTTTCCCCTAGCTCATTCTGCATCCACAATATCTTAACTCCTAGGTCTAGGATAATAGCAAAGTTCTTATTCCTTAGGATGTAGTTTATGAATTTCTTGACACCCCAAACTATAGCATAAGCTTGCTTTTCAACACTAGGATAGTGCAATTCAACATCTTTCCATGGAGCACTCGTGAAAGCAATAGGATGCTCACTTCCTTTGTCATCTTTATGCGTCAACATGTTGGAACAAAAATGGTCTAAGGTGAATGAATATATATATATATATATAATGGCTTTGAGAAGACAAGAGTTTCTGTGATTTCCTTCTTTATTTCTGTAAAATCTTGTTTTTCCTCTAGTGTACATTCCATCTTAGCATCTTGTTTGAGCATGGAATTTAATGGTTTCACAATTTCCGTAAATCCTATGATAAACTTCCTTAAAAAGTTAATCTTCCTAAAAAAGGACTTCATTTCTTTCTTGCTTCTAGGAGGTTGAATCTTCAAGATAGCCTGAATGCATTCTAGGTCAATGGATATATCATTCTCTGAGATTACATGCCCTAGAAACTTCCCCTTTGTTACTTTGAAAATACATTTTTTTGAATTTAACAAGATGCCAAACTCCCTACACTTTTGGAACACCTTACATAAACCAAAGACATAATCTCTCTTTTTTGAAAACATTGTAAGGTCATCCATGTAGATGATGATGCATTTACTGATCATATCCTTGAAGGCAATGTTCATAGCATACTTAAATGTCACCATTCTATATGCATGCATATATAATGTCACCCTTGCATTGATTAAGCCGAAAGGCATCCTAAACATGCATGCATATATAATGTCGCCCTTGCATTGATTAAGCCGAAAGGCATCCTTCTATATGAAAATGTACCCCATTTTTTAGTGAAGGAATTCTTGTGTCTATCCTAATAGTGCACCATCACCTAGTTGTAACCTAAATAGCCATCAAGGAAGGACATCATTTGAGAGTCATTGACAATTTGCAATGCCTCATCTAGTGATGGCATCAAATAGTTATCCTTTCTGAGGCTCGATTTAAATTTTTGAAGTCCATGCACAACCTGATTTCTCTATTATTCTTTCGGACTAGAACTAGATTTTCCACCCAAGTGGAATGGCAGAAATGGAAGATGATAGGTTTAGACATCAACTTTTTTACTTTTTTGAAAACAACACATTCTAGTAGTGCATTAATTGGTTGTTGGCATTGTCTGAAGGGCTTTGCGTCTAGTTTGAGGGGAATAGTATGAGTGATGATTGAGGAATCATATGTTTTGAGGTCCTCATAACCCCAAGCTATCACATCATGGTATGTATGTAGTGCATCAATTATCCCCTTCCTTTCTTCTCAAGTACAGACCTTGCCAATGAAAACATTCTTTATATTTTTTGCAGTACCTAGATTATGCGTATCACATTGGTTGTCTATGGAGTCCCTTTTTTCTTTTTGATCCTAATCCTTTATATGGTCAAGGTCAAATATCCTTTCTAACTGGACCATACACTTGGGGATTGTATTATTTTTTAAATTAATGACCCCTTCTATATCAAGTTCAACCTCCTTAGGTTCTACTTCATCTATGATCTGAGAGGAAAACACATCTGAGCTGGTGACAAAGTCCAAGATATGATTATCATCCTAGAACACTTGGAAATTGGTCACATTGTCAAGCATGGATGGGGTAGGAGTGAGTTCTACTATGAATTTCTTCAGACCAGTTAATGATAAAGGCTATAAGGTGTTTCTTGCTTGTTTAATGCATCAACAGTTTGGTTTTTCCCTCAGGGAATTAACTAGATATTAAATGCATCAAACCCCTCTGTGAAGTCCCATACCCCATGCCTATAGTTAGCTAACCTTTGGTCATGGCATGAGTACAATTTTCTATCTTGTTTGACAACTAGCTCTGAATCTCCAAATACTTGCAACATTTTAACCCTTTTTCATAATGCCATAAGTAACCCATGTACTAGTGCTTCATACTCTGCTACATTATTGGTACAATAGAATTGCAAATATGTGTAGCAAAAAAGGTCTTATTGGATGGATTGATTAGCTTGAAGCCCACTCCCACTCCTTTCTTTAACTTGGATCCATCAAAGTGTAGCATCCAGAACCTATATGGGCATCCTCCTTTCAAGTTGACCGAAATCACTTTATTTCTTGGCAGAAAATCCAATGTTGCATCCTCTATTTGTTTTCCTTCAAGCTTATTTTGATCTTGATGCTTCTCTGTTGAAGCCTCTATTGGAGTAATCTATCTTTTTATGCGATCCACCACTATTTGGAAAAGGAAACAATTAAACTCAAAATGAGATGCATCATGTATTTTGCAATTGAGTAGTAGAAACTTTTTAAAGTCCATCTAGGATCCTATATTGAGTTGATCTTGTATACATTTCTCCATGAACTCCTATAAGCTATCAAATAACCCAAGGTTTCCATCATCTTGAACATCTTCATCATTTGATTCAACTATTACTTTAGTGTTGTTGGGAAGGGTAGTCAATTTTGTAGGTGTATGATATAACACGAGGACTTCTTCTACCTCATGTTCTTCACCTTCATATGTAATTGGGAGATAATTCCCAAGTTTCATTTCTACAAACAACACTTCATTCATCTTGTTATACTCAGTTATCATAAATCTCATCCTGGGATCACGTTCAATTTGGATTTGATTGGGTAGCCACATATGTGAATGATCAATTGAGGTGTAACCATTGAGGGCTCGGGTGAAGTCTCTTCCCAATATCATACCATAGGTGTTGGGGATATCTGCCACTTGGATATTGATGACCTGCTACACCCCTGGATTTGCTGCCACCTGCATTGGGATTCTATTCAATTCCCATACAACATTTACCTCATTCTTGTCTACCTGAGTCACCTTCCTTTTAGATGGGGTAGGGGTTATGCCTAGTGCCTTGCACACTAAAAATGACATGACATTTGTTGAAGCCCTAGAATCCAACAAGCAATTGTGTAAATTTTTACCAAACACATAGATAGTTAGCAAGAAAGGAAGGGTCTTCGACCTTCCTTGAAAGAGGCTCATTGAAACATCAACTTGAACAACTTGGGCTTTGTCTTTTTCTACACTTTTATCCTTTTCTAATGTCTGGTTTTGATCCTTAGTTGGTCGCTTGTCCGAATGTTTATCTAATTTTTGATCTAGACCTTTCCCCATAATTTCTATAATTACCAGTTCATTGATGGTCATGCCAAATGTAACTCTTTTCCCTATTTCTTTTGGTGATGGCTTTTATGATGTAGTCCCATTTAGCGATCTAAAGAAGGAATTTCGGATGGTGGGTAATCTTAACAATTCAAAGGTGGATAGGCTCACTTTTACCTTCGTTAGCTCCTTCACCACATGTTCTCCCATTTTCTCAACATCCACTTCAAATGAATTGCTCTTGGTGAAGTCAGAATGTGGCTCTTTGGTGGGCTTAGGTTGCTTATTCCTATTGAAGTATTGAGTAGGAACCTTGGGATAAGATGGGTTATTTCTTTCATTTGGGTTAGGTGGCATGTTGAAGTTATTTGGTGGTATGGAGGTAGTAAATGGACCACCATTCTGTCTATTCCTTAAATTATAAGGGGTCGAGCGTTGATGAAACATGTGAACCTCTTCATCTCATCGATCTTCCTAATCTTTAGGACCATTATCAATTGAATCAAATATTTGAGATAGAGTTCCTTTACCTCATTTGTTTCACCACCCTTTTTTGTAGAATCCTCTAGTTCGATCTTCTCACTTTGAGGAAAGGGTGTGTAATTGGCAACCAAGACTGAATCATAGAGCTCTAAAGGGACTATTTCTATGTAGCTTGAACTATCGACAACATTTTACACCTCTACTTGAAAAATGATAGTGACATTCTAGAAATCTAGACAACCTAGTTCTGAATGTCTACTGGTCTGGTGAATTCTACACTATCCTGATAAGGCTGCCTCCACCAAGTAGACCCCATTTGACAACTTTTCTACATTTTTGGTGGGTCAAGTGGTGTTGGTACTCCATTATTTCTCCCAGTATTCCATGTTTTATTCTTCCTTTAGGGCTTCCTTCTTTCAAAACTTTTCCTTGAGTTCTATCCTCATTCATAAGTTTTCCCCAAATTTGGGGCTGAATCATGATTGTTTCTATGGTAACTGGCTGGGATACTTCTTTAAGAAGCTTTCAATTGATTGTTTTGATTCCTCAAGTGAGTAAATTGAGTAGTCAGCTTCTTTACCTACTCCACCAGCTCATTGATCCATTCCTTGTCTAAATTACCCTGTGTTGGCACAAAATTTTGAAGAAAAATAGGGTGTGTTGTGGATAGATTCTGTTGATTGGATGAAACTTTGAAATTCTACAAATAGGAGGGTATGTTGGATTGTTGAGAATAGGTTTGCTAGTTGGTATTTTGAAGGTAACTAGGTATTGGTGGAGCTTGATTCAATGGAGGTCTTGGATAGGGCACAATGGGTAGCTGGAGAATATGGTTTAGTAATGGAGTTTGATGAGCTAAAGCGTGACCAAGTCCATGTATCTACCCAGGATTGGAAGTAGGCCCTAATGAAGGTAGTGGATCAATAAAGTGTTGTCTTAAATCCATGATTTCCTTAACTACTTCTACATAAGCATCTACCAAACGTGCAGGAGGCTGATACATTCGCTTGACTATGGTTGTGGTAAGATTATCTAAGGCAACATAGTATACAGCTCTTGCTAAAGCATCATCAACCACATAAGGCTACTCCAATCTCATATATGCTCAATGAAATCTGTTGTTGAAGGAGTTGATTGGTTTGTTAACTTCCCTTTTGACAGACATGAACTATTGATACAATTTTAAGGGGTTGACTGTCATTTTAAATTTCTACAAGAAGGAATTTTTCATGAGGTCCCATGAGGTGATTGATCCATAAGGAAAATGGATATATCAATAAAATACTTCCTCTCCTAACAAATATGGGGATATTCTGCAAGCAACATCATCATATTCAATTTGTCTTTCCTTGAGGGTAGTTTCAAAGATTTTGATGTATTCTTTAGTTGTTCTCTAAGGATCGTATGTGTAGAATTTGGAGCAATTTTTTCTATATTTTTTGGCATATCATGGTAGTCATTAAAGGATAATGGTGAGGGATTGTTGGCAAACCAAGCCATTTGTGGAGGTGGGGGTCGTAATGGATGTGTTGCGGCAATATGTTGTTGGAACATAGTAGTTTGGATGTGGCTGGTAAATGGAGAAGTAGCTAGTCTGAATGAAGGAGATGAGAGAGATGGATGAGATGGATGAGATGGAGGTTGAGTGGGTGGTACTGATGCTGAAACTTCCCCTTTCTTGGCTATTTTATCCTTGGTAGGGTTCCTTAACTCTTGAAACTATCCTTTATCTAGTGTGGATTTGGTAACCCTATAAAATATTTCTGGAGAGAATGACCCGATTCAATCCAGATTCATCCAAAATCCCTCCATCTAGCGCCAGTTCTGTTGATGCATTTTTTTGCTCTTCTCAATGCAGAAAGAAAACCAGTGTCTTGTCTCTCTTGAAAGGTAATAATCTACAATCAAGTTTTATAAAATCACCCCAAGGTCTCATAGGTGTCAGGTCATGATGGTGCATAAATAACTTAGTTCTAATGTGTATTTTACTGATAATCACAAGGGGGCCTTTATGGTTCAAAAAGCATGGAGTTTTCAGGTATGTGATGAAGTTTCAAAATTCTAGAAATGGGTGTACTATAGCAGAAAATTTAGAATAGAAATTTGAAACTCAACTTGCTCATCAGATTTAATATTGCTATGATGTTAGAAACTTAGGTTTAACTCAGATTTTACAGAAAATTCAAAAGGTTTAAGGGTTTAAGAAGTTATCCTAACTTTGAAAATATGAACAAAAACAACAATAACAAGTATTATAGTAGACAGACTTTCCAAACCAATTTTTGCTTAACCAAGAATATTCTACAGTGTTGCAAAACTAGTGCCATCTTCTAAGATTTTCTTCAAATTTTTAGACACTAACATGAATACATAATGCATACACATACACAGTTGAAGTTAAGTATTGTAAATGAATAAGCCACTGCTGAATTTGACTCCATTTTCTGAGAAACATTCGTTGGTCATTCGACAAACATTTGTCAGACAATCGACGAATTGAAAAAAAAAAATCGTCACTATGTTTGTGTCAAAATTTTGACGATGAATTAAACATCGAAATAACAGCGTAGATTCGTTGGTCGTCAGCATCATGAGATGACTCAAATGTTTGTTGGTATATTGATGAAAACTTCATGTATCCATCGATGAATTGCAACCAAAATTCAATTGCAATGGCTCTTCCGAGGCGTCGAAACAACACCAAAAGTTCATAGCCATTCCGAAGAAATGGGCAAGGAGTTATGATGCATCCTTCATCATAGCTATAGCAACTTCATCTGATATTTTCAGTGATTCATCGGTGGCCTTCGTAGAAATTGTGATGAAACAATGCAATTTTTTTAAAAAAAATATTCTTTGAAATGTACCATCACAGAGACTCTTGGAAATGACCACCGAAGCCAACCCATCAGTGAGAGATCAATCATCGACACAGGATAGAAAAATCACTCTGATAGTCCATGTCTTGCTGATGACTTCCGTCGGCAAGACAGATCCAATGTCACACTGATATGACCTCTTCAAGAGTTTTAAATAGACCTACACCATGTCATCGTAGAGACTCTTGGCGATGACCACCAAAGCCAACCCATCGGTGAGAGATCAATCATTGGCATATGATAGAAAACTCACTCTGATAATCCATGTCTTACCAATGACTTCCGTCAGCAAGACAGATCCAATGTCACACCAATCTGACCTCTTCAGGAGTTTTAAATAGACCTACACCATGTCATCACGAAAAATCTTAGTGATGACCACCAAAGCCAACCCATCAGTGAGAAATCAATCATTAGCACATGATAGAAAACTCACTTTGATAGTCAATGTCTTGCCGATTACTTCTGTCGGCAAGACATATCCAATGTCACACCGATCTGACCTCTTCAGGAGTTTTGAACACTGCTGGTTATCAGCAAGACATTCTAAGGGTCTCACTGATTAAAAAAGTGTCTAAGAGCAAGTAAACAAATGGAACCTATTAATTTTCTTATTTTGGGGTTCTTTAAATCATAGAATAAATAAAATCTTATGTATAATGTACTTATATTCATATTTGAATTCCAGACCAATTGTCATTTCACATTCCATTTTACTTGCACAGAGTAATCTATAAGAAATATATTGATAATGCCAAATGATTTATGGTGTTGTACAACTCTACCTATCATCACAGTTTTGTTGTTCTCCCTAGAGAATCTTGCAAAGACAAGTTTACAATACCAAGTCAAATAATATGAAAAAGACTTACTTCCATACAAATTAAATGATTATTCTCACAATGGCAATTGTCTAATTACAACAACAATTCCATGAAAGGTTATCCATGCTTCATAAGAGATGACTGATCATACATACAGACTGCAAGATGCATAGAAAAAGCATTACACTTGAGAACAACCAAGGGCTAACAAGGGAAGGAGTTAAGACACGTTTGGATTGAAGAGAAAATGTGTAGGGAAAATGTTGAGTAGTGTCAAGAGAACAGAGCTTGTAGAACATATTCTTGACCTAATGAAACTCTTGAACAACTTAAACAAAATTAAAATACTAACACATACGTGAGACATGTAATGAACTTCCAATATTTGCTATCTTTTTCATTAATGCAGAGTTAGGTAAAGGAGAAATAATTATAATTGTAACACTATTCATAGTCCAGTAAATTATGTTCATAATTTTTGTTTAATGGACCTCAGTTTTATCATTATACTGCCCATCTAATACCATATTTTAATCCAGGGTTCAACTATCTTAGATCTAAAGAAGCACCTTCAATTAACCATTTAAAGTACTATAAAATAAGGCAAGACTTTTACCTGAGAAAGATTGGGTACACTTGTAGGATTAAAGTTCTTGCAATCATCGGGATTTATTGGCACATAGACACAACCTACAACATATGAATTAATGGATGACTACAAGTAAGTGAAATGGTCCTTAATCTGTGATTGGTATTGATTGGTAGAAAATAAGGTTACAAACAGATCTACATGAAAAATTATGAGGACAATCTACCGTAATCATCAAAATAGATGAAAAGTGCAAAGGAAAGAGTCGAGCTACATCTCTAAAGCCTAAAAAAACACATGCAAGAAACATAAAAAAGAAGAACAAACCAGTTTTTGGATGAATACAAAATGGTGCCTTCAGCAAGTGATTCATATGCTTTCACACCTAATAGGACATTAAGAAGATTTTAGTCTTCCTGAGCTGTGAAATTAACTACTTATAGAAAAAACCCATAAACCGATATTATATACCTCCATGTGTAGCCGAGGGTAGGCATAAGAGAAAAAAATTTCCTAAAGACAATGTCAAAAAATATCAATGTGTGTGTAGGTTTGTATTACTCAAAATATCATTTCACTGCCTAAAGAAAAATACCAAAGTGGTGTTTTAAATTTCAATCTTCACATAGGCTCCCTTATTGCTACACATGCATATACAAGCATTATTCGAGCTCTAAAATATTCAAATATTAAGGATTTAATTAGCTATAAGATGGAAAAAAGTTGTTTAAACATAATCCATCATCTTTTACATATCTTTATTCACTCCTAGCACTTCAGATAAATTTGTGTAAATGAGATAGAAATGTGAATCTTTTATGAAAAAGAAAATTCTTAAAAGGAGGGGGGAGAGAGCAAAGGGTAGGGGGCAAGAGAATGCTTGAATGTATAGAAAAGTATAACATTTTGATCATTATAACAATGAAATGAATCTTAAGTTTGAAGCATTAATATCATTTACAACATTTATGATCAATAATGAATGTAAGTAGAGAAACTTTTGCATACCTGCAGATGGTACAAAATTCCATGGTTAAGTGGAAGCCTCCCATCAACAACAAGATCCAAATATCCGTGTATCTATCTCAATCGAGCCTCTAAACCCTTTAGAGCTTCCAATTTTTTCACTAACCTGTTATGCACAAAAGTCAAATTTTAGAGTTATGTCACCACTAAAAACATAAGAAATAGAGCTTTGAAACCAAATCCACACACAACACAATGTGGTATTCATACAAAGCCATACAAATAAACTAAAATCAAAACATTGGAATGGAAACAACTTCAAATTATGATGCGGAGCATGGATTAAGGGTATAAAGAATCATTTTTCTGCCACCATAGTGAAAAGATAGCACTTTCTTTCATCTTTGCATATTAGTTTGATGCTTCAAATGATGCATTTCTTATATTGAAAATTGCATTACCTTATTGAGCTTCTCTTTGTTTTGAGAATAGTTTAATATTCTCTACTTAACAGGGCCAACCACGTGATAGTGGAAGGTCATTTGGCCCCTCCCCACGCCCCCCACATCACTCTCAATTCCCCATACCCAATAATATAACATTAATCATTCATTCATCCATTAATAACATATAACATTCATTCATTAACATAGAACATTCATTAATTAACATATTCACATTCATTCATTAACATATAATATTCATTCTTTCAGTTTTGACATATTATGAAAAATATGGTTGTCATGATATGATTACAATTACTTTTATTTTTGTTTCTTTTTAAAAGATAAAAAAATCTGAAGTGGAGTATCATTTTCTAAATCATATGTCCCCCCTTTATTTTTTCTGCCCTCTGCTCATGATCTTGATGTATGCCTAGCCATCTGCTCATGACGTGGATGCCGCTGCAAGGGGGGGTCTACTGCAATAACAAAGAAATGTTAAACTGATATGTTTTATTATTATTGTTACAAGTATTTCATTAATTAAAAGGACATTAGAGTGGTTCTCTTTACCTGATGGGTCCACATCATATTCCTGAACTTCTGTTATAGACTCATGCTCAACATGTTGAACACCCTCTAAATCCTGATTTGCAGTTGAAACACGGAAGGTTACATTAATTAATACACCAATTGAAATTAAATATGTTTAAAAGAATATGATAGTGGTCCTCTTTACCTGATGGGGCCACATCATGTTCTTGATCTTCTCTAGCTTGATCATGCTCAACATGTTGATCACGCTCTACATGCTCTAAAGTTGAAACACGAAAGGTTACATTAATTAATACACCAATTGCAATTAAATATGTTTAAAAAAACTTTAGAGTGGTCCTCTTTACCTGATGGGGCCACATCATGTTCCTGATCTTCTCTAGCATGATCATGCTCAACATGATGGTCATGCTCTACATGCTCTAAAGTACTAGGATGCACACCATGACCTTCATTTGTAGGTTGTGCTCCACCCTCACTAGGCTGCATTCCAATGTAATGTACAATATTATCATTGCTTCAATGTTTAAAATAAATAGGCATGTAATTACTTTATGGTGGAAATTAATATTGAATAGATTGCACAAGTATTCAATTTTAAATATACTTTATTGAGTTTATTTACATGTGTGTTGGATGTAGTGGAAGATTGTGTTTTCCTAGTCAAGACTCTTAGGTGTTCATCCATGGCTCCATAGCCTTGCTGGAAGGAAATCTTCAGGTCATCTTTTGTGGGAGCTCTGTTGAATTTAGAGCCCTACATTTTTGCATAAGATCATGAATTTTGATTCTATGGTGTGATAAAACCAAAATTGTTTTAAATTTATTATTTGGATACAATATTTCATTTATTGATATTTACAATTCATGTGGATAATTTCATATAACCACCAGAGCCAAGTTTGTGCTGCCCATGTTTTTCGAGTCTTTCCTTTGTTTCCCTCGATGTGTCGGGAAGCCTATGAAAAGTTTGAAATATGTTAGATTATATAAAAAGAAAGAGTAATCAATATATAATTACATTGTTGATAGTATCACATACCTTCCTTGGCCCTGTGGTGTCTTTCCTTTTTTCTTTTTAGCCTTCTCCTTTCCATCTGACACTAGGTCCTTCCACTCCCTCCCCAGAATCATGGGGGGACACTCGTACTTTGTGTTCTTGTCTAAATGTGACCTATATTGGTCCCTCACATACTTTAGATAGGTACCAGCTTTCTTAAGGACCTTGGTTCAGTTGAATATTTTATCACTGAAGAGCACAACTAAATGGTTAATGAGGTCATCTTTTAAATCTTGATTTTGGGAATTCCATCGTGTACGTATGGTGGGCCCAAAGAGCTCCAATTTAATATCACTTAGATGTTTATAAAAAAAATCATTTCCTGCAAAATGATCATGGGATCAATAGTCTAAAAAGAGTGATCAATAAGTAAATTTCAATTGGATTATATATAATAATAATTAAAACATTTTAAAGTACCTAGGACCTCTATCTTTATGGGAACAAAATCCTCGGTCACCAAAAATGTGACTAGAAATGTTCTCGTACTATTAATATGGGAAGATCTAGGAAATTTTGCTAAAATATCACCAATACTAGTGGCCTTTGCATCCCTAGGTACATGTCCTGACGCATGTTCTGGCATGTGTTCGCTGTCAGAGGGTGCACTAACGAATGCCTACATGGTATGTGTTGCCGACATTTCAGATGACAATATAGGCATAGATGATGGGGTTAGATGATGTGATGTATGTGCAGGAAGATCAAGATGGACACTTGTACCAACGCCTACTCCTCGGGCAGCACTTGTAGTACCCCGATCATGGCCAGGAGCATCATGAGGACGCAAAAAATCCTATAAAAACAACACATATTTTAGTTCATGACATAAAAGAGTACAAAATATAAAATCATGAATGAACTTATGTTATAATTAAAGACCTCACGACAACTTACTTGGAAGTTTTGTGATCTCTCAGTCAATATTTTAACCCTCTCTCTTATCTCATCTATTTGAGGCACTATGAATAACAACTGAAGGAATTCTTCATTGCAATGTTTTTGGGTGTTCCTTATCATATCAAGAGGGTTTTTTGAATAAGCAATGTCATCATCACATAATATTGACTGCACCTCCCTATGGATGCTCTTGTCTACTGCTGGTGCCTTTCCTTGATCAATCGACTGCAACAAGAATATTAAAAACATTATTGAAATTAACCCAATAAAATTATGAAAATAACATAATAATAAAACATTTTTCTCATATCTAATTTGTACAATTACAACGAGGTAAACTTGTCAGGTAGAAGTGCCTGAAGATACATCGTGATCTGTGCTCTGGGTCGGAGCCTTCTCCGTACGATCAATGTCCCGTTGTGACAAAAATTAAATATAAAAAAACATGTTACCGAAATGAAACCAATAGAATTATGAAAAAAAACATAAGAATAAAATGGTATATTGGAGTCATTAATTGGAGGTTGAGTAAAATGGTACATAGTACATACCACCACCATAGTAATTGTGTTTGTAACTAAGCGATTCAAATTGTAATCGATTAGCAAATCTTCTCATGTAGTTATTGATTTTATCGCACATATGAATACACAGTTTCCCTCGCGCGCCTCGAATATGCAATTGGGTTGCTTATTTGTTGACCCAGGTCATGTACTATTTATAAACCCTGTAATATTCCCTAATTATTTTGGCCTTCCGTCAATGTACATAGCCACTCCTTATTTTGATCCTTATCTTTTAGCTGTATATAATTTGCTAACAGTGCATACCTACGCATACTTCGTGTATATCAAACCAGTTGCATCCAATATTTGTAACTGTAATAGGGTCTGACATACTCCATCAATCCAATAAATTTTTCATAACAGACATTTATGTCGTCCATGTAAAATAGGCCCAAACCATGTAATGACGATGGTGCTATGCGATATATCCTCTCATTAACACAAAAATCAGTGTTTATTGGAGGAAGTTCCTTGGGTACCCATTGTTTTCGTAGGTGTTTGTACCTCAAGGGAACCTCCACATTGCCTATGCTCTCATCATCATAAGAACATGACCCCCCTTCAGTAAGAAAAAATTCCATGCATTTACATAATTTTCTCCTAATCTTTTGACCTCTAGTTGATCTCCCTCTTTTAGACATACTACATTTCTTGCTTTCCCATTCTCTTCCCAAATTTCCCTCGCTCGAGAAAGATAGATCTAACAAATACCTATTTGGTGGTACCTACACTCATAAGGATGTTGGATGAAGTTCTTTCATGGTGATGTGATCCTAAGGTGACATTATGATTAATCTATCATTTCATCGCTAGAATTTCATAGGTTATAAGGTAATCAAGTCTTGATAGATTGCAAGTTATTATTACTACCGTCAAAATGCGTCCATCACAAATCAAATCTAATTAATGTTTTAACTCCAAAACTTTGTAACAAGTGTTAAATGTGACTATGGTCCACTAGTTATGCAACCAAGGCCTCAAATGCATTCTCTAATTGTAATCAAAGGACTTTTTCTCTTCATTCAAGTAAATAAACTTGAAGGGAAACAACAGCAAATGGTTTATTGGACACCTACATGACTAAAAATAGCAGCAAATTTACATTGAATTTCCATATGTCTAAGTGGTTAACGAGGAGGGAGTGTGTACTAGGCCTGGTTAAGTCATCATAAGTTTATGCTTTGGCAATAATTTTTTTGAAGTCATCTTAAATCTTCCTATTTCTAATTGCTAGGAGACTTTTGGTATGTTTTAATGTAAGAGGATTGATGAAAGAGCCCAAAGAGCCTTTCTCCATGGTATCCAGGTACACATAGCAGTGGTCTTCTCTTATACAGTTGGGGGTCATCCCACAATAATGGGTTACACTTTTTGGCTAAACTTGACATTGAAATCAACATTTTCAGAGAAAACTTTACTTTCTGACACTTATAGTAGGTAAACTATTAGGAATTTGAAAATGATGTAAACTAGTGATTTGTGAGATTTTTTTGTAGATTTTAAATGTATATATTTTTTTTAAAATTGAAATTAAATTATAATTTTTTTGCATCTCCTTTGATAACTAGTTTTTAATAGTAAACAACATTTTTAAAAAGTGGTGTGTACTTTGGCTCGCATAACTTTTTTTATATAAAGGATAAAATTATGATTCTTTTGAATTTAGGTTGGTAACACAAGTATCTAGTGGTTTCATTTTGTTTCATAGCATTTTGTTGAATATTTTTCTGTTAATTAAGTTTTGAAGTCAAAACATTTATAATTTAGACATAGGTGCACTTTGACTCGCAATTTTTTTTTGGTATGTATTGAAATTCAATTTTTCTTTTTTTTTGGAACAAGGACATCAATACCTCGTTCGTATATATTTTTCAAATTTTTTTCCTCAAATTTACTATTTTTCCACAATGATTTTTCACCGAACTTGATGTTCGGTGAAAAACCTATGTACAGTAAAACTAAAAAATAAAATCTAAAATAAAAACAAAATATATTAAATTTATAGTTGTTGGAAAGCATGTTTTGATCACTACAATCATCTAGCTTGGTTTATCAAGTTGAATCCATTTTCATCTCCTTCCCAAGCTTCGATAGTAAAAAAAATGCATAAATTTTGAAATGGTGGAGGGGAAGGTGAAAAAAGGGGGTTCATTCAAACCCCCTCTATATGGTGCAGGAGGGGGTTCATTAGAAGGGGGGAGGGGTTTCATTAGAAGGGGGGAGGTTCATTCGAAGGGGGGGTTCATTAGAAGGGGGTGGTTCATTCGAACCCCCTTCATTAGAAGGGATAAACCACTTTAAATTTTTTGATGGGCATTTCTAATTTTTCTTCATTCAAAAAATTGTAACCCACTATTGTGGGTTTACCCTTGGACATGATTTAAAGAACTTAGCTAGGAATTATTCATTTAACCTAAGGCTTTCTCATAATTCCATCATTGGAAAAGTGTGATCAAATTCTTCTATTATGAAGAATTGGTCTATGTGCCTCTAGTAATCACTATAAATGTTTGTAAGGATAAAATGACTAATTGCATCGGGTAGGAGAGAATCAACTTTGAGTTCTTCAAAGATTATATTCCTCTATTCATAATTTTTATGGGTTGTGTGTGGAGGAGGTTATCATTACCAAGAAGGAAAGAGAGCTCTGTGATGGAACTCAGTACCTTTTGCTTTTGTGTTCCATTTTATCTTTCCTTATGTCTCCGGTCATCTATGGTGTTTGGGAAAAGCCTAAGGTTGGGGTTTTACCTTTGTCTTCATGTAAAACCCTAGTGTTTATCTTATGCCTTGGGTGGGATCTTTTGGGCCGTTACTTTTTGGAATATCACAAGGCGGTCCAATTGGTTGGTGACACGTGTGCTTTCTGTCCCTATGCTTGTTTGCTCCTTTTTCTATAAGAAGGATTTCAAAGCCAGAAGTACGGGTTAGCAAGTTAGATATTTTTGGTCGAGTCTAGATGAAGTTGCAGATCAAATTGTAAAGTCTGATGGTTTTAGGGAAAATGCAATTTAGGTTTGAGTCATTCTGTAGTAGGTTTTGAATTCATGGGGATTTGATGTTTTATGACAATACTCGCATTTGAATTGATATGATTCATTCAAACTCATGTCTCTCCATTGTACAAGCATATCTGAATTTTGAATAAAATGATCAAGGGTTATTTCGTTCATCTCACTGTTGTGGTGTGTATGATTGTTGTTTTAGCTTTAATTCAAGGAATTAATTAAAATGCTTGAATGGGATTGTAGATGAATATGTTTTATATAAGGATTTGATAAGTAGTATTTGGTTAGAATACATATTGATGAGATTGTAAAGCAATGTTATGAAGGATCTTATATGTTATGTGTTAAATCTGTCATAAACCCTTAGATGCTTATAAATTTGACTCCTCCAATGGATATATGGCACTGATCTAAGTTGTACTTATTCATATGGTTCAGTATTTGTTTTCCTTTACCTAGAGCTTGCTACAAATTGCAAATCAATGACTATCTTATACTGTGAAATGTTGTAGTTATTTCATGCTCCAAATAGTTGATATTATTGATAAACAACAAATTATATTTGGTATTATCCTATTGTGTTGAGCTATTAAATGAGATTATCTATTGTTGTTAATGTTGTTTATGATGATGGTGCAGAGGTTGCAAACACATTAAGGGATCACCCTCCCGGGTCTTGTAGATTCCAAAGTGTAGGAGGTCTTTAAAATCATCGTCAGTTGGTCTAGGTCCTTCGAGCTGCCCTTTATTGGAATTGGCAATTCCATAAGGTAGATTAGAAGATCAACCTACTTACCATAAAAACAACCAACATCTTGCATATGTTTGTGGTGGAGGTATTAACAAAGAATTGTATGCCTCTATTTCTATTGATTAGATCTACCTCAGCCTAGCATATGCTTGGGCTAAGTCTACAATTGCTTCAGACTCATGCGATGAAGGCTATGTGTGATGAAATCCTAGACTTCAACCAAGATGTGGGTAGATTATGGGAGTTTTTCCAAGACCTGAGGCTGGTCAATAAAAATATGAAAGACTAAGCTATTTTATTTTTTGTCTTATCTTACACCATTTTATGAGAATGGGGGTGCCAATGTACGAGAAGATCTTTGGAAACTAGGCATGAAAATTGCAGGTTAAAGAGAATGGGGGTGCCAAACTTACAGTACTCATTGCCCCTTGGTCATTGATTTTCCCTGAGTTCCCTCAACCTCATCCTCGGCTCTAGTATTGACCTTGTTTTCACTCCTCCAAACTCTTCCTCAGTGCTGATATTGACCTTGTTTTCACTCCTCCAAACTCTTTTTCGGTGCTGGTATTGACCTTGTTTTAACTCCAAACTCTTCCTCGGCATTGGCATTGACCTTGTTTTCACTACTTCAAACTCTTCCTCGGTGCTGGTATTAACCTTTCACTTCTCCAATTTGATGAGCTACAACCTGGTTTCGTTAGGTTTTACAGTATGTGAATTAAATTGAAAAATTTGGCACCATTTAGCTAGGTTTTAATATTCTACAATATAGTTAAGTATATATTAGCTATATTTTACATAATAAATAATATAATTATTCAACTTATTATAATTATATATTATATTCTTTTAACAAAATTATTAAATACGATAGTACCATTATAATTAATAATTAATACAAGTATATTTCTTTTTATATAATACAAAATATAATTAATATAATATATATTTAATATAATAGTAATAATATTATATGAGAGAGGGAAACCTAATTTTGATTGGTTGTTTCATGTCAATATTCAAGGATGGCATGTGTCCTTAGGGAGTTATGCCTCAAGGTAGTATGCCATTTGATTAAAGATATATAATTCTCCTTAAGACCCTTCAATACCCATCAGACACTTAAGGAGCATGTTGATTTCAATATAGGGAAGAAAATATAGAGAGAGAGGGAGATAATGACAACTACAAAATAGAAAAAGGAGACAAAGATAGAGGCAGATAAAGAGATAAGGATGGTCGACAGGATTGATATCCTCCCTTGCTGCTTCTATCCCCGCATCCCCACTATCTATGTCACCCTCTTCCCTCTATCATCTGCCAGCCATCCTCCCTCTCCCCTTTCTCTCCCATCCACCATCTCCATCCATCTCTACTCTATATCTCCCCATCTCTATTCTTTATCTCCCCTCTCACTCTATCTCTATCTATATCCTCCCCTCTATCCCTCTCTATCTTTCACCATCTCTCTCTCTTTCTTCCCATCTATCTCTATCCTCCTCTATTAAATAAGAACCATGAAAGATACAATATATTGGTAAGATCTATATTAGTTTTATTAAACTATAAGTACACTTATCTTTCTAGTCAACAAGCCTTCTAAAAATAGTGTTTATTAAACTATAAGTAGATTATTGTCACTACTCTTAATTCCACATGAAATGCCAAATGTAGCAATTGTTTTGTTGCTTTTGTCAAGTTTCATTAACTAAGCTATTTAGTGGGTTGAATAGTTACATATGACCCTTCATCTCTTTAAAATAACTTAGACAATATTAGCTTAGATCAAGAAGGGGAGAAAACTAAACTCCTTCAAAATAGGGTAGTTAGAGTTGGTTGGTTTTCTTTGTATACTATATAATTAGTTCCTCTAGGATAAATAAGTCACTTTAGATCATTTTCTTAGTTGTGTATCCTAACTAATATAGAGTAAGCTTTTCCATTTTAATTGACTAATACATAATAGTTTATGTGTTGAAAGAATTGTTTCCATTCTTTGTAGTTTTTACATTGGAATACAAATCATATTTAATTTCATGCCAATATACTTCTTTCATAAAGATATTTGTTTGAAATAAGTGCTTCATAACCCATCTAATAAAATCATAACCTATCAAAAAGGCTAGGAATTTTCTAAAGAAAGAACACTTGACCCAACGCCATAAGTGCATGGTTTCTTTTGAAGAAAGGAGTGATCCACCTTAGCAATAAAAACTACCTGATTTAGACCTGGGTATGTGCAGGATCATGATGGGCCAAAAAGTGGCAACATGAAAAAAGTAGCATTTTGAACTCGCCAAAAAAGGTGAAAATCCCAAGTTGACTTTTTTTTTGGGTTGGGTGTCAGTACATTGCTCCATAGCAATGCCCAAGACAAAGTACTAGAAATCAGATATCCGATTCAAATCGGATATCCAATTTGTGTCTAATATCTAATTTGAAAAACATTTTAAAATGTAATATTTAGGTGCTATAAATCGGATATCCAATTTTTCAACACATATACCCAAGAGTAATTAGGAGGTGGAGGGTGGGAAAGAGAGAGAGAGAGAGAGAGAGAGAGAGAGAGAGAGAGAGAGAGAGAGAGAGAGAGAGAGAGAGAGAGAGAGAGAGAGAGGGGGAGAGAGAGAGAATTAGAGGGGGAAGAGAGAGAGGGGGGAAAGGAGAGGAAATGAGAGAGGGGGAAAGGGAGAGACATATAAAAGAAGAAATTAGGAGGGAAGGAGAGGGAAGAGGGGCCATGGAAAGAGGTAGAGAGAGAGAGAATTAGGGGGGGAAGGAGAGGGGAAGAGTCTTGAGGGGTGGATAGAATGAAAATGGAAGGGGGGGAGAGAGGAGGGAGAGAGAGGAGGAAGGAGGGTGGAAGGGAGAGAGGGAGTGGAGAGAGAGGAGAGGGGAAGATAATGGAGAGGGCAGTGGATGGAATGGTGGAGGGAAGAGAGATGGAGTGGAAGAGGGAGAAGGGGTGGAGAATGGAGGAGGAGGAGTGGAGAGAGGGAAGAGAGAGAGAGAATGAGGGAAGGAGAGGGAAGGGTAGAGGGTTTTATGGTTGGTTATGGAAGCCTAGGGCCAAGGAGAGAGAGAGGGAGTGAGTGAGTGAGAGAGAGACCTAAGAGAGGGAGAGGGGGTAGGATATTGAAGATACTTGAGAGAGAGAGAGAGGGAGGGAGTGGGAGAGAGATAGAGGGAGGGAGGTGTTAGCTCTCAAAAACACAGGTGAAATTCCTCAAGAGGTTTCCAATCTCTTGGTACGTTTCAGGGTAACAGATAAGGCCAAAATGGTTTAAACCTTCTTCTCTTCAAATGTTGCTAGACCGAGGCAGGTATACCTATATGAATGAGGTAGACTTGGTTTGTGTTTATTTCCTAAAATAATTCATCCGCAATAGCAAATGGGAGTGGATAAATGAATTTTATTTTTGTATAGATTGTATAGCAATATCAAGGCTAAAACTTAATATGTTCAATTTAACAGATGTAAAAATGAGTGAAACCTAAATGGTGAAAATGTATAGACTAGTGCCTTATTGGGTATGCAGAGTCAAATGAGAAATCTAAAATGAGTAACTTCTTTCTGGTAGATACTCTAATTGTTTGGAAAATAAATTTGATTTTATAACTTGTATAAACATGCAAGAATATGATTACCAAGTTCTTCTTAATGATCCAAATGAGATTCCCTAATTACTATGATCAACTAATTAAAAGGATTTAATCTTTTCTTGAAAGAACCAATTAATCAACCATATAGATACAACAAGTGTGCACCGATAAACTGAATATAAGCTTGTTATATCAATTTAAATAACTAGAAAACATCAACCTTGGAGACAACTTCAATAATACTTTCAATTAACACAACACACAACTGATACCAGAAATACGCCACCACATTAAACAATTTTCATTGATATCTCCATATTTTCAAACATGCATTATAGTATCATAATTGCAAAACATTGTAATCTACTGTATCTTTTTCCTATTCGATATTCGCTATTTGCTACCAAAAATGGATATTTATACATCAACTGTTCGAAAGGACATGTCCTTTCAGAAATGTCTTATGTTAAAACAAAAAATAATTAAAAAGAAGTAATTAGTATCTATTAAGCCACAAATTGAATCTTTGACAAGTGGTCCAAGTAGTCCCAATGCTCATGTGTATCTACATCTCCAATGCATTCCAAATTGCGATCTCCATTTTCACCATCTTTTCATTTTGTTTGCATGCTTTATCCAGTGTTGTATCTTTCATGGTAGCTATCTTCAGAATTTCTTGCAATATTGATTCACTTTCACCTTTCCACCTAGTCATTTCTTTTAATTTTCCTTTATCATTGAAGAATGTATTCAATCCCTTTTTGGTGGCATCAATTAATCCCTGCACATCCCCTCACAATTCTTCAAAGAAGTCTTTGTGCTTGTTCACAAGATGATTTGTAGCCTCAATTGCTACATTATCAGAAACATCCCTCTGGTTTATTTCTTGAAGCTTATCCAAAATCCTACCATCCATTCTTTCGTGTTCTTGCAGTGTAGCAAAGTTATGTGAGTGTATTCCCCAGAGCTCATTCAGACTCGCTTGTCTTTTCTTAATTATTGCTACAAGTGCATCATATTTCCCTTGAGAATATGCACTTGATCCTTCCCAATGATCTTTTGCTTATGAACTTTCACCATGAGTGAGTAGCTTGGTTGACTTCATTGTAACTCCTAACAAATCTTTCAGGCGGTCATTTTCTCTCAAAATCCTCTCATTATTCATTTTGTACATTTCTCTTTCCTTGATGAACATTTGTATTTGAGCTTTGTTCAGTTTTGCTACATTGATTCCAATCTCTGTAGTTGCCACAAGATCAACCTCCCCAACCTTTAGATTCATAACATGCCTAAATGCTTTCTCAGTATCAATGACAACTAATTTCCTTTGAGGTGGATACAAGCCCCAAATCATCAATGACCCTTCATCTGGATTGTATTTTGACCCTGCATATACTTATGTCACCTTATCTAGGCTGAGCTTGTGTGTAGCATTACTGTCCTTCAGAAAACTATCAAAGACTAATGCAGAATTGAGATCCAACCCTAGAAAGATCATAACACCAACATTTTCTAACATTCTCCTTCCCTTCTCAGGGGTCATACAGACCATCTCTCTGTCCACACTCATCTTTAGGTCCTTCAATAATTGTTCCTCATTACTTGGTGTAACATTATCAACCATTTCTCTTATCTCTTTTCCTTTTTTTTTTTATACAAGAATGCTTTAAATTTTGGAGAATTTATAAATTCATTATCTAATACAAATGACTTATACTCCATGTTCCTTGCATCTGTATCTATACTCTCTTCCATATTTAATTCCCTAGTGGGGAGGGTGTAGTCCTGATTTCTCAATATTGACATCTTATTGGATTGACGCTGTGGAACATTACCCTCAGATGTCTCTTCCCCAGAAGATAACAACTATGTATCTTGCAACCCTTGATTATATTTTTCTACCACCATTTATGCTTCTTCAACTTCTAGGTTCCTAATCATATCATCAAACTGATAGGGAACTTGTTGATATCCTCCAAAGTTTATCTCTTTTTCTAGCAGAATTGATATACCTTTCTGGATCAAAATTATTTCTAGGTGGTCCTCTTTTCATGTTGTATTGTATTAGCTTATCAAGAATCAAATTGTACCCTTCCTTCGCCAATACAGTAAAATCACCGAAGCACAATGTATTGGGCATGAAAGCCTATTTTCCAAAGGAGCTCAAATTCATAACACTAGAAACGTCCATCTGCCTAACAATTTCCAAGTATGTAATCCTGTCTGGGATTGTTTTAGGAAAAATGAATGGGGTATCTTCAAATCCATATACCCTAATCATGGTAGCATCATCCAAACAATACCAATCCCCCCAATTGTGATTAATTGTCCCATTGAAGTCCTTAGGCCTGAGAAACCTCTTTATCTCATTAGATAGAGAATAAGCACATGGATGATTATAGAATTTTTACAATGGTTTTACAAAATACTCAAAGTGTATGAAACAAGAATTAGCAAACCTTCTATCCCAAACAACAGTCCATAATTGAACAGGTAATGACATACCTTCCTTATCAAATTAGGAAATTCTCATCTCTTGAGGCCACAACCCTAACTCCTATCCAAAATACAACATTATGTGCATCAATAATGAATAATGCCTAAGATATAAGATAGAGGTTCCACTTTTCACTGCCATCAACCCAGAATCAAGCCCCTTAAAAATGTGTGAGGCATAATCAAAAGGTCTAGAGTTATGATATTGGATATCTACTGAAATTATCATAGGCACGATTCACATATATTCTTGGACATCCATTCCCAATACTTGGCCTACCAATAAATAAGTATACTTTATATAGGGTTCAAAAAGATCAAAATGGAAGGGGGGTCCATCACTATCCTCTAGTGGAACTGGTTTGCTGCCCTATCTAATTTTGTGCAGTGGAAACCTCCAACCTTTATAAGTTGTGTCCATCCTCCCAAATTCCCTTTCTAATTCTTCACATATGATTTTCTCATTGCAAACCCCTTCCAATTTGAAAACCTCGCCTGTTGCATCTTCTGATATATGTATCAATGGTTTCCCGGATGGGTCACATATGGAGCCCTTTGAGTTTTGAATTATAATGAGCGGCCACCAATCTCACTATTTCAACATTGACAAATACATTAGGGTAGACCAACTTTCCCAGATTAAGCTTCCATGGATTACATACTAGTTCAAAACGATTTCTTTGATAGTAATGAAAACTAAAAAGTTCATAGCCTCTTATTGGTGTCCAAATATCTCCTATGAGCTTACATTTGTCATCTAGTTTATCCACTTCTACCCTAAGTTGTGTAGATCGCCTGGCTTTAGGTCCAGAGCTAGGTAATTGGTCGATAAGATCTTGGTTTAGCTTCCGCTTAGTGCCCTCTGGCTCAATTTTGGTTTTTTGTTTTTTCCCTCTAGACTGACTACTTTCTGCATGTTTTCTCCCCTTCAATTTTCCTGAACTAGTGGCTTCCATTCTTCAAAAATTGCAAAAGTCAAAACTACAGAAGTCAAGGCGCAAAGAGCTTACTGTATTTCGCTTGAAACTTTTGAGTCAAAAAATGCCCTGGTTTTTCATTCGTCCTTCTGCTTTCTCCGCTATCAATTCCACAACAGTATTTTCAATTGAATTTTCCTTAATTCATGAAGTTACTTATGCTTTGTGGCACCATTAATGTTTTAGCTGAAACAAAAGTGTAGCAGGTCTTTTTTTGAAACTCTCACTGTCACATCATGTAATATTGTTGGTGAGACATTTTCAAATCTTGGGTGATCCTTCTATTAGGGCTTCTACCAACGTTCATTAAAACATTCGCTAAGACACCTTGTAGTTTCCCCGACACGTCGAGTCTCCCCGAGAGTTATTTTGATTCACTTGTATCTTTGCTATCGATATATCATATATTGCTAAGATGTCTCATAGTTTCACCGACATTATTAGTCTCCCTGAGAGTTATCCCTTCAAGCTCAAGTATATCCCTATAACTCCCACCGATGCAAACATGTCATTATCACTTTGTAAGTTAGGCAGATGTTCCTTCACTTACTTCGTATCTTGCCGAGATATTTCCTTTCGTCTGTTTTTTGATGGCCGAGACATAATTATTTTCTTGCCAATGGAACAACACTCGGTATGACTCTGATATCTCTCTCCGATGAAACTAGTCTCGCCTATGATAAAAATGTATCGCCAAGGCTTTACAAATGCAATCTTGTCGGTGTGACATAGGGGGTCAGCAGGACTCCATGAAATCATATCGACAAAATCCTCCTTTGCTTTATCGACAAGACCGGATGGATGCTACGGGACTTAACTCCGACGACCCAAGTTTGGTTGATATAGTTCTTTGTGCTTCGATCGGTAAGACACATATGTGTTCGATATGACTCACCCCAATGACTATTATCTTGCCAATAGGATCCTTTTACCATTGAGACTGTGAACTGCATCATGCCGATATGAATCCTTAGATAAAATTATATCGGTAAGACATTCATGACCTCTTGCCAATGCACTGAAAAATATGTATTAGTATAAAATAACTTATGGGTTAGGAAAATCTATATCATCTCATGCTGATATGACTTTATATATTCAAATTATTAGGGTTAGGTGAATTTTATGGGACCAAATG
>VDFB02000003.1:389291585-389364480 GCA_007258455.2 Sequoia sempervirens
CCCACTCAACCTCCATCGCATTCATCTCCCTCATCTCCTTCATTCAAACCAGCTCCTCCATTTACCAGCCACACCCAAACTACTATGTTCTAACCACAAATTGTTGCAACTCAGCCATTACCACCCCCACCTCCACAAATGGCTTCATTTTCCAAAAATACCTCACCATTATCCTTTAATGACTACCACGATATGCAAAAAAATCCAAAAAAAATCAGCTCCAAATTCTACACAAATGATCCTCGGAGAACAACTAAAGAACACATCAAAATCTTCCAAACTACCCTCAAGGATAGATAGATTGAATATGAGGACGTTGTTGTAGACTCTTCCCATATTTTTTAGGAGAGTAAGCATTTTAATGGTGTGACCAATGTCATAGTATAGGTTAACTACACCCGATCCATATAAATTTTAGGCATATTTAACCCACTAAGCATCAATCCCAATAAGATTATTCACTGTAAACAAAGATAAAGAAGTCATTAAAACTTGCATTCTAAATCATGAAAGCTTGAAAATCCTCTAATCTAAGACATTGAAACTTATCCTATTGGGGGAGTGGTGTCATATTGATGTGGAATGGTGACTCTTTCCCAATCCCTTGGATAATGAGCTTATTTCAATTAGTTTTATTGAAGAAAACTAATGAAACCATTGATAGATGTGTATGAAAACATGATTTAAAGCTAAATGAACATGATGCAATCTATTTTAACGTGATTTATGCTAATATTATCGATATCGATGTATGCAAATCTACTATAAATGTATGCAAGCTTCAAAAGATTAAAATTCTAATTAACAAATAAGCTAAATGTATGCATCTATGTTATCATGGAAGCCATTAATGGAAACTAATCTAATATGCAAGTAAATAAAGCTAAAATGATGTTAAATTTGAGTGCAAGTGCAAATGATTTTAACAACATAAGTTTGTTGTTAAAAGATGGATCCACTTGTCTTCAAATAGTGCATTATTTATAGGAAAGAAAATGAAAAATGAAGGGCTAAGATTGAAAAAGCTAATCAATGGTCAAAAAGGAAAGAAGATGAAGGCATGGATCATCGATTTTCATCAAGGGTTGAAAATGCAAGTTGATATTTAATCAAGGGCTTACATTCATGCAAACAAACACGCTTTGAAAACTTGCACAAGAAGTCTTGTAAGTTAACTTGCACATGAATTCTTGTAAGACAGTTCCTTTTTTATAAATGAGTGAGAAAAATATTCTTTGGAATATTCTCATGGGTGAGAAGAAAAATATATTTTACAAATTAAAACAAAGTTTAATTGTGCAAAAGGGGAGGGGATATTCCATGGAAATATTCCCTTGCAAGTGGGAGGGAAATTAGATTAGTTAATAATTGATAATTAAACAATGTTAATCATACAATTAGGATGATTAGAAGAATTAGATGATATTCATTAATTTAAAAATGATTTAATGAATTGGGGAAAGGTGGATTGGAATTTAATTGAATAACTTAGGGTTATTTAATTAAATAAGAATATTTAGTGAATTAAATTAAATAGTTTGATTTATTTAATTTAATGAGATGAAATCTTAGCGTAAAAAGGGGTGAATTAACCTAGTTAAATTAATTAGGTTAATAGATGCAAATGAGGAAATTAATTAAATAGCCAAGATAATTTAATCAATTAAGCAAAAAAGGATGGGTTTGAGAGGAAATGATGTTAGTATATCTGATTTGAGTGTATGATATGATTTGAGACATTTTTCAGTGTCTACATTTTGCCCCTATTTGAAGAGAGGTACATGCTGCTTCATTTCAAAGACTGATACTCTTTGGATTAAAACTGCTACTTAAATCAATATTTTTTTTTATATGCCCCAATGGAAGGATTAAGCCGATTCCCTACCCTCTCAAGAAATCAGGCAAAAATTTTGAATTTTGGGTTGATTTCTCGACAAAGGTTAAATGTTGCCCCATGGGGTCTAGAAAGGCTTCAGGATGCAAAAAACATGCCAAAAATTAAAAAAAATGATGCAAAATAAGGTTTAGATTGACAAGATTGGTGAAAATGATAAAAAAATCCTAGCTTGATGGTTAAATTAGGGCAAAAAAATCTAATTTACAAAAATAAATAGGTGAGGAAGGGTCACTTTCATTTCATTTGTGCATTCACACCTTAGAGAATTCTTGCAAATTAAGCTCTAACCCTCTAATGAGATGGTGCAATGTGTGCTCCCACGACACATTTTTAACTGAGTTCGAGAGTACTAGAGGCTTCCAGGCGTAGAACCATCAGTATGTGATTCAAAACTTAATTTGAAATTTCAATTTTTGATGCATTTAATTCCTTTTTAAATTTAAACTTTGTCGGCATCATGATGAGACACAAAGTGTCTCATATATTAGCCAAATAAAAGCATGTATTTTTCTTAATTATGAAGTTTATCAAGACTGAACATGATGAAGAAAATTTCAATCTGGGTTCTTGAGATTTTTGGAAATAAATTAGGAGACAAAAAGGAAAAAAAATCCCATTAAATTTCATGAAAACCCAATTCATGGTTTTGAGAGAAAACTTCAATAGTTCGATACTTCAGAACTTTTCTTTCATACTCTAGAATTTTCAGAGCTAAAGAGGGAACTAAGTGAAGGATAAGTATGATGCCATTTATGAAGAGGTTGAGTAGTTTGGATTTTTATGAGTAGTTAAGGGATAATAGTTGAGAGCATCTAGAGGAAAATTCAAAGCATCTAAGATAGGTTGTTGGGTTGTGCAAACAAATGAAGCATATCTAGGAGATAGTTTTGAGCAGTTTGAACCTTTTTGCAAGCACCTAAGAGTTGTTTTATGAGCTTTAATGATACACAAGGGAAAGACATGAGTTTTTCAGCATTCAAATGTCTTTTTGGAGCTTTTTTAGGGGATACAAAATAAACTTATTTATTTTGGATGACCAAAGAAGATTGACTCAGCAAAATGAAGACTTATCTTTTTCCCCTCAACACATGTTCCTATCTTCTAGCAAGTTGTTGCATAGCTATAAGACTCATCTTTTAGAATTCTATAAATTTATAATGTTGTAATCAACGAATCAAATAGGGAAGAGTTTTATAAAATAATAGAGTTCAATTTTTAGTAGCAGTAGTGTAGTTGTTTGTAGTTTTCATTTCATAGTTTATTTTTCAGCAATCTTTCCATTCCTTGTTATTTACATTTCCAAAATTTCCCTTTGAATGTTTCTTAAGGTAGATTTCATTCCAACATTTTCATTTACCAGCTCTTAGATTATATTTGTTTCTAGAAATTTCTTTTATGCATTTCCTTTCAATTTTTACAGGAAAATGTCATGCAAATGATTTTTTCTCTCTCTTGCATATTGTCATGGACACCACCCTGGATTGACATTTATAATTAAATGATGAGGATTATATCGACCTTCATCACATCGCTCTAGAGCAATGTTATTTTGAGAATCGGTGATGCTAATTTGAATTTTAGCGACGTATATGTGAATTGCGATGCAATTCACAATTTAGAATTAGGGTTTCCATTTCTAAATTGTGACACATATGTGTATGGAGATGCTCTTCTTGATTTGAAAATTAGGGTTAGGGTTTCCAAAGTTTAAATCATGACGCATATTTTTATAGTGACGTGACTTGCGATTTTCATTTTTAATTAATGCCTTGGTCGTCACAATTTAGAATTTGAATTATAGTGATGCTATTCTCATTTTTGGGGATGAAAATTCCAAACTTAGCCAAAAAATTTCAATTTTTTGATGTCGTGCACTTCGTGGGTGCAGAAGGTCATTCCACCTTTGATGTCTCATGAGCACCAACCCATAGTTTTGTCCAGACTTGGTGATTTATCGAAGTTGCAATAGGAGCACCTGGGGGGGGATTAGATTGTGGTACATTGTATATATGCCCATCGTCTGGACACACTTGGCTATGATTGATGACCATGTTGTGTGTGCGATGGCATAGTGAGATCTCCTTGTTCCAACTTCATACCATTGAAGCGACAGTGACACTAGAGGATGTATGGTGGATATTGCATTTTTTGATACATGGTGAGCACATGATATATGATGTTGACGCCAACTACGATGTATGCCACAAGGTGATGGACTTGGAGGGCATTGTTTTGTTCACTTCACAAATAGACCTTGAGATGTATAGAGGTCACCTAACTACTTTTAGATTGATAGTCGCAATGATCATCTATGGTTTGGTTTCTCCCGACCAACAAAGCATAGGGTTCAACCTGGGATGGGGCCTAACATGGCACAAGATGCTCTTTAGGAAACAATATGCTTTGGGGCCTATTATATTGTACTCGTTGTATCATGATATGCATGATTTTGTATACCGTGATGGGCAAGCCATTGGAATAGGGGTCACCTTGTTGCACATTTGGGCTTGGGAGCACATCATTGTGCTTCCACCAATCATTCAGATGTTTGTTGTAGAGCTAGATGATCTAGTGGCTTGGCAATACAAAGGAACCATTACATTACAACACATAGGGCAGCTCGACCTTTCATACTAGTGGTGGTTCATTGATGATATGACATTTTTAAGATCGCAACCTTGGCTTCAAATGTAAGCATGGTACAACGACGTACAACAAATCTTCTTTGTTCGACAACCTAGATATATGCAGGGTCAAGAGAATACCATTCTAGAGAGGTACCTGTCATATAGGGTGGCAAGACAATTCAGTGAATGGTAGGATAGGCTAGATGATGCATATAGAGCCATCTTTGTCATGTCAGCATGAGAGGCACCTACATGGGGACCTATGATTATAGCCCACGAGGTCATTGAGGGCTTTTGACAATTGGTTTCCCAATGATGGGCATGTGATCAGGGACATGTGAACGATTAGAAAATGCCTACATATGACGCATGGTTGACCACCTTGTCGGTTAACAGATCTAATAGGTGTACCTCTATGAGGGAGACCACAAGGGAGGGGTGTAGGTAGAGGTAGAGGCAGGGGAAGGGGACAAGATGGCCAGGATGGGTAGATCCAAGGGGCACCACCAGTGGATCAACAACCTCCACAGTAGCCTCCACAGTTTCCATCATTGGGGCCAGATCCTTGATATTTGTAGATACAACAACAGTAGGTATAGACTATTATGGCAGAGAGGGATCAAGCCCATTAGCAGGATTTTGTGATCACTGCTGAGAGAGATTAGGCCAAACAACAGATAGTGGCCTTGAAAATGGAAAGAGACCATGAGAAATAGCTTAGATAGACTATCAAGATGCATTTTTCTCAGGAGGTTGGACAACGTTAACAGCTTGAGACCATGATAGTTGTAGCTTAGGGGCGGACAATGTCTACAAGACTATACAAAGGGACTATGACTGACGCATCCTACTATAGGATGCACTATCACAGGGATGTCCCATAGGTTCTCAGATAGCCAGATTACTCGTAGAGGAGTGGGGCACATCCCAAAGTAGAGGATCAATTAGAGAGACAGGTTGGTGAGGGGAGTAGCCATTAGGGCTAGATTGATTATATAGACACTTTTTTTTTATCATTGCTTGATTCTTTACACAAATATACATTCATGGGATCCTTTTTGATAGCCTCGTGGATATTGTATTTATGATTGATACACTAACTCCCAGACCATGGATATCTTTACACCCATTAGCCTATGTAATACCATATATAAGATCTTCTGCAAAATTTTGGCTAACTACCTGAAACCCTTTTTGGATAAAATGATTAGCCCATGCCAAAAAGGATTTGTCCTAGGTTGCCACATTTTGGATGCTACAATTACCACTCATGAAATCATGCACTCCATGGACAAAAGTAATTGTGCTGGTATGGATTCCAAGCTCAACATTTCCAAATCTTATGACAAAGTTCTATGGAGTTTTCTTCTTAAAGTGTTAACTAAGTTTGGTTTGAATTGGAAGGTGGTGAATCTTATTTATGAATGCATATCTACTATGAGTTACTTTGTTTTGATCAATGGGATTTCTCATGGTTTCTTCAAGGATGGTCAAGGAATAAGATAGGGAGATCCCCTTTCACCATATTTGTTTATAATGGTTGTCAATGTCCTAATCAAAAATGTTTCAAGGATGCTTACCGAAGGGTCTATTATGGGGGGTTAAACCTACCACCTCCCTTGAACTTTCTGCTATACAATAGTTTTTGGATGATACCATCCTCTTCGAGAAAACTTCTATGGTGGAAGTAAGGAAGTGGAAGAATTGTCTAAACAATTACGCTTCTAGTTTGGGCCAATGCATAAGTTACAATAAGAGCATGATCTACTTCTTTAATATCTCACAAGCTCTAGAGGATAGGGTGACTGTCGTTCTAGGTTCTAGGAGTGCTTCCCTTCCTTATGTGTACCTTAGTCTCCCTCTCACTATTAAAGAAGTCAAACCTAGCTTTTGGAACTTTTTCCTTGAAAGAATTAAAATAAAATTGGCTGGGTGGAAAGGCACTACCCTTAGCTGTGTTGGTAAGCTGCAACTCCTTGTTGCTGCTCTTCAAGGGATTCAGGTTTATTTTTTGTCCATTTTCAAAATTCCTAGAAATATTGCTAAGAAGTTTGAAATAATTCAAAAGAATTTTCTTTGGTCCAATACAGAGGAAAAAAATAATTCGGCTTTGATAAGTTGGGATATGATCTGTCTCCCTAAATTTGGTGGGGAGCTTGGTATAAGAAAAATTCAACATACCAATAAAGCTCTTCTTGCAAAGGTTGGATGGGACTAGCTAAGGAACATAAAGGAATGGTGCTTGTTTCTAAATGTGAAGTATCTAAACAATTTTCCACTATTTAAGTTCCTCTTTTATGGCCATCCCATTGGTTCATTGATTTGGAACAATATCTATAGGATTAAAAGCTGCTACAATGCATGTTGAGATGCAAGCTAGGAAATGGTTGCAAAATTAGACTTTAGGAGGATCCCTGGCTACTTGAAATTCTTCTCTCTCAATCTAACTTCAAGAAGTTTATGGTCCTTGCTATGAGGTTCTTCATAAAGAATGTAAGAGACTACTTGTGTGGGCTACATGGCTCTATGAAATGTAAAATGTTGGAGATGTGTTGTCCACTTTCCCTTGAGCTAAGGCCTTATGCTAGGACTCTATAAGACATTCTCTCACTAACTAGAATACCCATCTCTAACTTGGAGGATGAATTCTATTGGAAAAAGGAAAGAAAAGGCTATCTTTTAGTTAAAACTACCTATAGTTTGTTATTGGTGCAAGGAATTCATAATAATATATGGAAATAGGTTTGAAATAGACAACTTGCACCAAAAATTACTTTTTTGGTGGACGAAAAGTCACAATAGAATCCTCACTTAGGACAACCTAAGGAAAATGGTATTTCAAATCCCAAATAGATTTATGCTATGCAAGAATTATGAGGAGTTTATCCCTCATTTGTTACTCCACTATCCATTTGCTACCGAAGTTTGGGAGTTAGCCTTTGGAAGATTGGGTATTCATTGGACTATGAATGGTGACCTCAAGAGTTTTTTGATAATTGGATCAGTCCCTATCATCATCCTCTTCCTAAAGAAATCTCATGATAGGTTCCTCCCATTCTATGTTGGTTTATATGGAAAGAAATAAATAATCAGATCTTCAAAAATGTGGAAAAAAATCCCAAAGTAGGTTTTTAGCATTGGCCTCAAACTTATTACTGACAATGTTTATTTATATGTTTGGAAAGCCATGGATAGACCTCCCTTAGTACGAGAAATCAACATGGCCATATCTTGGAATAAGAACTTGGAGCTCAAATCCTTTGAAAAGTCAAAATCTCTAGCTAGGCTTAATACAATCTAGAAACCCCCTTATAATGGTTGGCACAAACTTAAATTTGATGGTGTGGTGAAAGGAAACCCTAGGTTTGCTAGCATAGGTGGCATTATCAAAGATCCCAAAGGAAATTTGGTGGTTGGGTATGTTGGTGGCATCAGGATACAAACCTCTATGACAGTTGAGAAAACAACGCTACTCAAGGGAGTTAAAATTGTTGTAAATCTTGGCATAAAAACATTGTACATCAAAGGAGACTCCAAAGTTGTGATTGACCCCATCAATCACAATCATTTCCAAAGGTGGAGTATCAGGGACATATTATTGGATAAAAAATTCTTGCTCACTAAACTTGAGAGAAGGAAACTGACCCACATTTTCCTTGAAGGGAACAAGGTGGCTGACTCTTTGGCCAACCTGGGATCTTCTTGGGTTTTATCCAAATGTTTGAGAAGTATGGGGGATCTCTACATGAACATCAAAGGAATTATCCTTGAGGAACAAAAAAACCTACTATTAATTATGTGATCTAACATTTCAATCATGTAAGGGTACACTCGATATTACACCTTAGGTCTCATAATGATGTGGAGGGGTGTGGGCAGAAAATTGGGTTGTAGTTAGGAGTGTTAGTGGTGCTTGGATGGTCTTTTCATGATCTTTATGTGTCATCTTGTCACAAGTTTAAATCCCATTTCTTGAACCATGTTTTTAGGAATGTGCATGAGGCCAAAATCACCATCAGATCTACTAATAATGATTTGCAAAATGTAATAATAACTTTTGGCTATGCTTTGTTGTACTTAATCAAGATTTATTATGACCTCATGGCCCTAAACACCTTGGAAATCACTATTGGTGCATTTGAAAATCTTATTTCCTTAATTAGGCAATATTTTTAGTTTTGTTATGGCAATGGTGATAAATGGGTTGTGTGCATTACCCATTTGTAATTTGAAAAATATCCCACTTTGATTACCCTAGTGAAATTTTGCTATCTGAGTGTGAAAATGGGAGTGGACTAGGTCAGAACTGAGCCAAGATCCTACAAATAATTTAGGCGGGACCCCCTAGTATGCATTATTTATGTGGAAGGAGGTATCGATCCTTTAATGAAGAGCTTGCAAGGGCATGATGAAAATCTATTTGCTCACTTTGTGAGCTCATGGAATGACAGAAGGGTTATTGTTGGTGGCATCTCATTCAAAATCAATGAGGAGGTCATTACTAAAGCCATGGGCTATCATGCTTAGGTCAAAAACTTAGAAAACATACAAAGTTTTAGAATTTGGAGAGTCTTCGGATCTCCTTTCATGAAAATGAAGCATCAATCAAGTTGCACGCAGGGTTTGAATAGAGCAAGCTCCTGAAGCCATGGGACTAGTTATGTTTAGTTTTAATGAAGTACATCACTCCTTATAGGAGGTTTTGTAATTCCCACTCCTAAATAGAACTATAATATTTATTATTTTTCTAAACTCAAGATGTCAGCAATGCCCCTTTTTTCATAGAGAAGAATATATTCACTATACAAAGAGAATGATACCATAGTTGAGGTATGCCTTAAGTGATCAAAATTTAATGTTCATAAGAAAGCATGGTTTTCTTGTACACACTCTTTATTCAACTCAATATTTACTCAAGGTATGTATATTATGTCTTGTTGTGCATGTTTTGCACACACGCCCTGCCTTTGGTAGGGATCCCCTCTTTTTTGCTCTAACGGGTCATTTTTCCCTCTGCCCATTTTGTGTACCCCAATTTCCAAGTCAAAGTCAGCCATGAGCTTTAAAATGCTCAGTTTCATATTGGCCCAATTCACCCAACTAAGTTTCACCAAGTCATTTTCCCTTGCGAGCTCAATCCTATGGGTTTCCCTTAATTTTTTTCCCAGCATCCATTGGCCCTTCCGGATCTGCATTCACGGGTCTCCTCCTATCGTTCACCATTCTACTCCATCATTCACCTGCCATCGGGTCCTAGCCTCCGCTCGACATGTGTACCCCACTCCCCTCTTCGCCACTGCATCTTTCATGCCAAACAGACCCATAGTTGTGGGTTGACCTATGCAGATGTCCATCCCTATTTTTCCGCATTCACAATAGACGACACTTGACCGCCACCCACGTAGCGAGTTTCACATTTGGCCCCGCCGTCCCACCTTTGTCATTGCCAAGGAAGATCTAACCCAACACACTTCAAAATCCCTTAAGTCCAAAATGATCGTGGGACTTTGCATGGCTTGCCTTCGCCCCAAGTGTCATTCTCTAAACAACTTAGCTCTTGTGTCGACCTGCAGCTCGGATCTCACATGTATCATGTCATTGAAGCAAACCTTGAGGTCCGTGGGAAAAATATTAAGCCACAAACCATCGGGGGGGTCTGCCCTTGTGGGCTACCTCCTACGGGAGTTCATCCCCACAACACCATTTTAAAAACGGCTATCCTTCACTACCTTCCCGCTTCACGGGCCCAAGGCCCACCAATGTTGTTATCCTCTTATGAACATTCAATGTCATGATGCTGTCACCCTCACTGCTGTTAACTACAGTTGTCCTTCCATTGCCACCCACATTCATGCACTCGCGGTCTCAAATGAAAATATCTAGTGCAGGACCTGCCTATGCGGAGGTTGGTTTCCCCACCATCGCTTTCATGGCAGCCATCATTTGGCGCCTCCCCGTATTCCTCCACCTGATGAACCTCTTCACCATGAGATCTACACTCCTCATGGATGATTCCCATATCCCATATCCTTCATACGACATTGTGTGCAGAGATTGAGCCTTGCTTGACCTCATGAAACACTTACAAATGCGTCAATAACAAAGTGGTGATTGTAGCAGTAGGAATTCATGCCTCCCCCGATGGACATCAAGAATTTCATAACCATGAGGAGGGATGTACAACTCACGAACTAGTAATCGGTGGACCTCTATACTGTTAAGACCACTACTTAATGTGCCAACTTAATTTTTTCCGCCTGTTATCATGTAATCTCCTTGAATGTGAATTGAGCTATCTACAATGAATGACTCTCCTTAAGAAACCATGATGCATTCGAGTGACCCACTAAATCGCTTGCAGATGGTAAGAGGCCAGATGAAACCAAGCATGGACTAAGCTGCATAGGCATGAAAAATTCATAAGGTAATTAATGAAAAAATCAATTGCAAGATCGATAAACCAACAAGCAAGGCTAGGTAATAAACTCTGAAGATGGATCAATGAGGAGAGTAAGGAGGCATGGGTTAGATACGATGGTGTAAGAGCAATGATCAGCAACCTTCTTCGAAGAGTGCTTTCAGCCTCCTAATAAGTGGAACATTGAAGTTGGCAGAGAAGATGGTGTGAAGAAACTAAAGTATGCTTGGTATGAATGATAGTGACCTTCCATGCGGGTTCCACATCACTTAACGCCGCCATCTCATTAAGCTGTCCCCTTTACTACTTCCTTTCCCACCACCTCTGTAGCGTCCTCAGTTGCAGGCAGCGCCATGCAGGTAGTCGTTTGTTCTTCACCGACTTCTTTGCGACCTTTGGATTATGGGCCCCTGCCTCATATTCCCCACATCCACGAATTGTGCAGAGCCCACAGAGGTTAGTGCTATCTCGTTTGGAATCAACAAATACACCTTAGTGGTTGGCTCTCAGGGGTTATGGGAGGTTAAAGTGCAGGTGCCCATCGATATCATACTTTATTCCAAAACATACTTACTAAAAACAACATACATCTTCCATGCAAAATCCACAGGTCATAAAGTTGTACAAATGGTTGTCATTGGGCTTGCTCTCTTCAGGAGCATTTCCTTATTGCATTCACCATTGTGGGAAATGTTGTGTGGTAGTAATACATGTTAGTACTAGGCTCAAGATAACCTAGAAAAGTGATAAGTGGCAATGGAGAATCTCTGAATGTGTAAAGTCATGGTAAACCTTAAGAGAATGGGCGATAGGATGGTTTCGCATATTGCTCTCATTCGTTGTATTCCTTCAGAATTTATGTTGAATGGATTTGCACATTCTCACAATGCGGGTAGTTACTTGCAAGAGGATGCCATTATAATGTCATTATGAATGGCAAGGAAGCAACGTCTAGCGGTGACACGAAACCCGTAAACTTGAGCGACCATCCACAACCATTACCACCTTGTTTGCTAAATGCTTGTCCCTCCACACGACGTTGTAGGCACAACCACCCACGCAGAAGTCAAACAAGCGAGGCCCGCATTGCCATTTACCGATGGAGGACATCATGTGAATTTTCGCCAAAGTGATGCCATTTCCTAACAACAATCACTCAATGTCTCCCCGCTCTTCTTCTCCCAATCAACCATTTTCATGTTGGGCCAACAACATATCAACGTATATATTCCACCTGCATGATGTCGTTGATCATTCTTGGCTTCATTTGATGGAATCTAGGCATGTGGAGCCTATAGCCCGAGAGGCATTTATCAAGCCGCAGTTGCCTCTATGGAATTCATCTATCATCTTCCCGCATTCCTCATCCCGCATGGATGCCATCTTTGTGGGCTCCGCCTACACAAAGGTCGCTTACCCTCATCGGTCAATCCCAAACAATGTCATAGTGAGTTTCTCCTGGGGCGGCCAGATGAAGGAACCTACTCGTAGGTGATGATTTTGGAAATGAGAGTCATATGTCAGTGGATGGGTTAGTAAAGAATGTGAAGAGTGACCATAGGTAACAGGGCCCCAGAACAAAAGAGAAACATTTCCATACTGTTCAAGGAGTTCATGGAATCGATACAATGAAACTAAATGTGAGATGATTAACGATAACAATAGTTTGCGTAACCATTTTTCACCGAAAGTCATCTTTAAGCAAGCCACAAACCTGTAGGAAGGAAGGTAGAGTCGTGAAGAGTTTAATATATAGACCGCCCACTGAGCCTACATAGGGGAATGATAATCAAAGTCATCCATGAATTGTGTGCACCATAGAATGTTCATGCTCTAAAGGTAAGATGCCATCAATAATATCTTTTAAATGGCAGTCGAGAAAAGAACGCCCTCAGTAAGACTCAAGGTCCCTATAATGGTAGGAGGATAAGAAGGCAGCCCATAATGAATTGTGGCCTGCAATAGTAATAATAAATCACTAATTGACGTAAATAATGGATAGTCTCTCCGGTGTTGCCTCAAATTGAGTTCCCCATGTGTTGTTAGTTAATAAAGATCTCCAGTGGATATGGGGAAGACCCATGACAAAAGATTAGTTTGATATTCCCAGTGGTTGATTTGAATGATCAAACAATGGTGACCATCGTAATGTGACTATGCAAAGGTTCTAGCAATAGAAGTTGACATTGTGGGCTCCGACTTCTTTGGTGCTGGCGGGGAATATTATGCAGGCTTCCATCTGTCCATTTCCATTATTCATGACATTCTCTCACCATCTTCCTGCTCCCCCATGCCTGCAAAATTTTGGCCCATGGGATCCACCTCCTCCCTTACCATAATGTAGCAGACCTCTGGCATTGAGCTTAAAATTGGTCCATGTAATCGTGCATACAAATGAAACACATGGTGTAGAATGATCTAGTGCATAGATGATAAAACCTACTTCACTTAATATGTGAGTGAAAACTACTCAAGGCATGTCCCTGCCTCTATAATAATTTAACCAATAATATATAATAGCTAGGATACTAAAAGAGTTGAGACCTTTCAAATTTACTAAAATGGGGAGAACAAGTCTTAAGGGTGGTCTATCATTCACAAACTCCATATCCCCAAAATATGAGATGGAATGAGGGTGACGGTGAATTGGAGTACGAGACTAGCTTGAAATACTAGTAATAGACCATGGTGCATTTATTTGATCTAAGGCAATGGCTTGTAAAGTGTATGAGCGACGAACGACAGTTGAATAACCTGAACATGTCACATTTATATATCATTTGATGCTCGATTAGGTTTCGCAAGAAGGATGTCTAACATTGCAACATATGCTTTACCCTCCATCTTATCTAATCAAGAGAAAATACAAGGATTAAGGTGCAAGTTTCACAGTCTGCAAAATGTCAAATGAGGGGGAAAGGTGAATTTATGGGTATATGTTAGGCTTTAGAGGCAGTTGAGGAGCTCTCAACATCTAAACATAATGTGGTTATGTATACCATGATCCCAAGATTTAACGACTCTCTCGCTCATTGACTACTTGCTAATTTAAAGCTCAAAGGGGATGGTTAGTGAATTTAAGAATCTTCATGTATGCACTCAAGGATTTGAATTAACCCAGGACCTAGGTGGAATAAAATAGGATGGTTCTAAGCATAAATTGACGTAATTCCTAATGATGACCTATTAGCAAAAATAGTGATTAGACCACTCGATTGTCTCTTTTCATGTCTTGATTGCTTACCAAAGGGTATGCGATGATGGAAACCATTGGAACCATAATTAAACAATCATTAAGATGAGGATTATGTAGTTGTGTGAGCATCAAATAGTTGTATTTAAAGGTTATATATTATTATCTGCATGGGCTTAATCCAATATGTTGTTTTGACTAGGGTGTTAATTATAAAATGAAGATGGCCGAAGGAACCTGCTGCTGAACAAAATCATTCGTGACATGGCCACTTGCAATGTTTTTCCGCTAAGAGGGTGTTTTGAGGATTATTATAAAAGGAGGGGAGTCCAAGTCACAAAAGATGCATTCTGAATGGGTAACCCACATGTCATCTACCAATGAAATGATAACCTGAAGATCACTTATGAATCCTAGTCAGGAAAAGGATCTTGATTCCTAATTGATGTACTTAAAGGCAGCTAAATAGCTCATCAAGGATGGACTGACAATTGAATGAAAGTATGCTAAAGGTAGATAGTGCCAAGAACATAGGTGTCTACCTACTGAAAATATAAAAGGAGAGGAGGGGGAAGTTGTTTTTTCCTTCCCAGACGATTGTAGTCCGCTAGGGACTGTCTCCTCAGATTGGGAGCAACTGATCTATTCCCTCGTGATGTAAATATGCAAACAAGATATGTGTAACCAACTAAAGGATACTGGAAATACATCAAATGGAAGGTAGCCTCTAGGAAGTTTATGCTACAGTGCAAAGTGCAATCAGCTAGGAAACAAATTTGCTATAGTGACTGGCCACTACAAGACAAAACAGGGAAAATGCATAAGATGTATTTTAAATCACTGAATATTGAGGGGTAAGTGAAATCCTAATGTAAACAAATTTGAGCCACTCATTGTGAATCAATCCTAGCCATTCATTTGGGCTTTGGAAATCTATAAATAGGCTCTTGCCTCTCATTTGTAAATGGTGGGAGAGCTGGTGTAAAAGCATTTTGCAGCAATAGAAAGCAACATTGCATGATTTATGGGTGTTTCTTTTGAGTTTTCTCATTATGTGTGCATGGTTCTACTTCCATATTAGTTTAGTTTGTAGTTTCTTGAATGGAAGTGATAATGTAAATTGTTGTTATGGTATTTGATGAACTTTCAGCCCATACTTTTAGCACTTGTTGATGAAAAATTGATGTGTAAAGTTAGCCTAGGCTTCTTTATTTCAGTGCTACAACTTAGTTCAATTGCATGTTCATGTGCATTTCGAAAATCAGCAGACCTTAGGAGATTGCACTAGTTTTGTGTAGTTGTAGGCTTCTCTTGGTCAAGCAAAACCAAGTTTAGGAAGTTTGTCTACTGTAGCAACCTCCATGATTATTGTTCATTCATAGCTTAGGTCTAGGAACTTCTTCTTCTCCCTGCCCTTTTGAATTTTCTTTTTAAATAGTAATCTTAGGAAAGGTTCATTGCACATTGTAAAGCCAAATATGATGATGGAATAGGAGTTCTAGACTATTGTTTTGAGCAACAACTGTGCAACAATTTATACATCTTAAGAACTCTATTTGCATACCCAAGCGGGCAAGGTTCATTGCACATTGTAAATCCAAATCTGATGATGGAATAGGAGTTCTAGACTGCTCTTTTGAACTTGCAACTACTGTGCAACAATTTATACATCTTAAGAATGCTATTTGCATACCCAACTTCCCACACTTTGTAATTCATTTGTAAGTCCGCCTTGTGATTCTAGCAAGTCACATGAATCAACTGAGGTATCCCAAGCACTATCAAGACCTGGCATGAGAGAACTTGGGATAGTATTCGGCAATTTGATTGTGGAAGATTGTCTTTCAAGAGAGGTGATACACCTATGCATTACCTATGTTGAGAAGTGTATAAAAAACACATCAACATAATTGGTGCTAGAAGGAGGGATGAAATGTTGAGGCTACAAAGTTGAAAGTTGGGAGTTGAAAAGAGAAATTTCAAGAAGAAATTTGAGATACGGAGATCATTTTTAATGCTGAAACTTAAAATTAGAAAATTCTAAAGGCAAAAAAAAGCTAAGTAGAAGTGGAGTAGCATGTACAAGTCAACATCACTCAGCTACATGCATATTTAATTAGGAGACCATTGCAAAATTTTGCATTGGCAGACAAATGTAGAATCCATTGCACACGTAGGCATAATGATTTGGGGTGTCTAACCTTCTTGAGTAGAATTGAAGGAGTCTTGTAAGGAGAAATTCCCTTTTGGGAAACATATCAACCCTTGGCTCCGCTAGACCTAGAAGAGGAAATGATTACTAGAGAAGCTAAGGCATTCAAGGAGCTAGTCCAAGAATGTTTGGGTAGTGAAGATGGACCAAGATTGGAGGAGATATTGATGTTTAGTTGGTGCAAATTTCACAACGCACCTCACTCGGAATTCACTTGTTCATCATGTGAAGACATCATCACCCAAGTTGAGGGAAATTTGAACAAGTTAGAGCAGCCAACTCTCAATGAAGGTGAGTCATCCCATGAGGTAGGAGAGCTGTCAATATTTGGAGGATAGCAAAGTAAAGATGAACCAAGAAATTTGACATAATTTGGTGCTGGGACAACTGACTTAGAAACTAAAAACCAAGAGGAAGAGGCTAAAATTCTTGGGATAACAAAGTGCCTTGATGAAAAATTTCTTGTAACTAGTTCAGAAGGAATTCCTTCCATCAATAAAAAGCAGTCCTCCACTCCAGAAGATGAGCCATTGGTAGTTGAAGATGAATCAACAAAGTTTGTAGTAACATGTGCTGGGAAAACCAATGAAAATGTTGAAAATAAAAAAGAAGAGGCTGAAAGCCTTGGAGCAACAGAAGGTGATGGTGAAAGCCTAAGTGAAATCAGATTAGAAGACCTTTCCTTCATGAAAGATAATGATCTAGCATCTGAAAATGAAGATTTGGAGGAATTGGAACAATCATATGTCGCAACTGTCCACTATCCAACTTCCTTCCTAAGTGACGATGATGACCCAATAGTTGAAAAATACAACTAGCTAGTGTCAAGGCGTAGGGGATTGGTCGAAGCTAAGATATCAAGTAGATTTGGAGGTGTTGTTGCTACCAGGTTGGTGTAGATTTCATGATTCATCACACTCTAAGTTTACATGCAAGTTATCCCAAGAGGCCATCAAACAAGTCAAAGAACAAGTGAGGTAGGAAAATACATTGTCTCATGCAGCTGCTTCAAGGATTGAACTAGAGGATCAAGAGTTGCAACCAAGTGGTAACCTAGTTGAACGTAGTCCTCAAGAGGGCGTTAGGAAAACAACATAGTCCTGAGCTTCTGAACGATGAAGGGGATCAAACAAGAATGCTATCCATATATTACCAAGAGTCCTTCCCTCTTGTAGAACAATTGTATGCGATGGATGATAGGATTTGTGGAGAACTTGTAGGGGAAGATTGCTTGGCATACATTAATCCCATTGATGGACCAGTGTCTCTTCCTATTTTCCTCCCACTTGGAACCATTCCACAAGGGTATATCAACATGGTGGAAGAGTACATCCTAGATGTTAGCAGCGATGAAGACATACTACCTGAACCTCTCATTGGTGAAACGTTGGAACCTCTAGAATGGGAGAGGGGTTCCTTCTCCATTTACAATGATAGCAACCAAGAGAAAATGATCAAACATCCTGATGAGACACATGCAATGCAAGAAGAAGAGGATAGAGGTGGGGGTATTTTGATGGTTTCCAACAAGTATGACAGCCTTGACCAACCATAAGAGGCAACTAGGAGTTTGGCCGCATTGAACACTGTTGATCCTCTTGCATGTTCGGGGAGCTGGATTAAGACATATTCATCCATGTCCTTGTATTCTGACATTAGAAATCATAAAATTAAGGTCAATTCCAAGGAAAGGAGATGGGACAAAGTGCTGCCCCTTGAAGATAGCAATCAAGAAGAGGTCTGGGACACATCAAATTAGGACAATGAAGTGTTTCTCCTTGAGGAAAAACTACTAGAGGTTGCAGATCCCACACAAGGTTTGGAAGGGGTGATTGCTGCCCCGTCCCCCCAACCCTATCCATGCTCAAGGCTACAAATGTTGCACCCTCCACCATGCCCACCCGAGGCTATTGATGCAACGATCAACGATGCGGTGCTTGCTCTTGACTGTCTAACACTACCGCCATCACATGATGACATCCTATATCTATCATTCCTTACTCCTATGAATACTTATAATTGCACTTATTATTTTTATTATGGGAAAGAGGGGAGAAGAAAATGTTTATGTATTAACCATGAGTTTAATGAATCGCCTCAATTGCTAATTTTTTCTGAATATCTGATTGAATTTGAAAGCTGTAATGTTGAACTTCATTTTTTGAATATAAAGATAAATCTGAATGGCTTAGAACTGTAATGATTTCCCTACTGCTTGTGCATGCATTACAAAATTCAATGGAAATGAATGTTGGCTAGCCTTACCTAGACATAGTCCTTAGTAAATATCTTTGTACATAGTTGTTTTTGGGTAGTGTAGGTTTCATGTAAATAGTCCCACTTTCTTGCTTTTGTTAGAGTAGTTGGTTTACTGTAGCTTAGGATTGCTTTAGATTAGTTTCCCTTGCGTTTTCTTCCCATTTCCTACTTTGGTTAGTTTAGATTAGTCTAGCTAGACACATCTGTTTGCACAACAGTTGCCATACTTATCGCCTGGGGTTGTTCTATGTATTTCTTCATCAAAATCTAATCGAGTTTTCAGAGTGGATGATGAGTGTCTTCTGTTAGTGTCAAGTGACCTGGATGTTTGGTTCAAGGGGGATAAATTATTGGTTGGTCTAATTCTGAGGTATTCTAAAATCTTACATCTCTTACACATTTTAGGAATCTGACGATTACTGTAGGTCCTTTTGCGAAGTCTAGTTACGTGAAAAATCTAAAATTTTGCTTCAACGCCACTATGATTCTCAGCCCTGAGTGCGAGCTTCATTTCTTATGAGTTGAAAAGAAAATAATTGAAAAGAGGAAATAAAAAGAAAAGAAACAAAAGAAAGAAAATAAAAACATTGAAAATCAAAAGAAATAAATTCAACATTTTAGGGGAATACAAACAACTCTACCACGGCTATGGATGTCTGGCCGACAATAGAGCAATGTTTGGGAGAATCATAGTGACAACCTCATTGGGGCTATGGATGCCTGGCTGATAGCGAGGCAATGTCTAGGATGATTTTGGAATTAGAATAAACTATGTAGCTTGACTAGATGGAGCATGGGTTCCTGTAGCAACTGAAGGATTGGGAATAAACGCATTTGCACACACTTGGATTTCTAGCATACTAAAGGTTGGGTTGACTGGTGGTTTTGATCATTTGGTCAAGTGTCTGGTTTGTTTGCTCTAGTGTAAGGATCAAAACCAAAGATTTTGGGTTCGAGATTCCAGTTTTTCATTGAAATGCTTTGGAGCATTTCGAAGTGAGTAGCAATTTGTTGTGCATGGTTTGCACACATGCCCCGCCTTTGGCAAGGACCCCCTCTTTTTCACTCTGATGGGTTGTTTTTCCCTCTTCCCATTTTTCGTACCCTAGTTTCCAAGTCCAAGTCAACCATGAGCTTTAAAATGATCAGTTTCATATTTTCCAAATTCACCCAACTGAGTTTCCCCAAGTTGTTCGCCCTTGTGAGCTCAATCCTGCAGGTTTCCCTTGGATTTTCACTCAACATCCGTTGGCCCTTACATACCGTCGTTTGCAAGGCTCCTCATGTCATTCGCCATTTTTCTCCACTATTAACCAGTGGTCGGGTCTTGGCATTCGCCCAACATGTGGATCCCGCTCCCCTCTTTGTCTTTGCATCTTTCATGCCAAGCAGACTTGTAGTTGCGGGTCGACCTGTGCAGATCTTTGCCCATGTTTCACCGCATTCACAGCGGACAATACTTGACCACCGCCTGCTAGCGGGTTTTATATTTGGCCTGGCCATCCCACCTTTGTCATTGCTGAGGAAACTATGACCCAACGCACTTCAAAATTGCTTAAGTCCAAAATGATCATGGGACTTTGTATGACTTTCCTTCACCCCAAGCGTCATTCTCTAAACGACTTAGCTCTCGTGTCACCCTACAATGTAGATCTCACATGTATCATGTTGTCAAAGCAAACCTTGAGGTCTATGGGCAAACTCTTAAGTCACAAACCATTGGGGGGGTCCACCTTTGTAGGCTACTGCCTACAGGAGGTTATCCCCACAATGTCATTTTGAAAATGACTTTCCTTCACTGCCTTCCCGATTTGTGGGCCCACGGCCCACCAACATTGTTATCCTCTTACGGACATTCCAAGTCATGTTGTCATGACCATCACTACTGGTAACTATGGTCAACCTACCACTTTCACCCACATTCATGCGCCCGAGGTCTCAAATAGAAATCTCTAGTGTGGGACCCACCTATGCGGAGGCTAGTTTCCCCACAGCCATTTTCACGATAGCCATCGTTTGACACCTCCCCACATTCCTCCACCTAACGACCCTCTTCACCACAGGATTCGTGCTTCTCATGGCTGATTCCCATATCCCATATCCTCCACATGGCATTGTGTGTGGATCTTGGGCCTCTCTTGACCTCATGAAACACCTAGGAATGCATCAATAACAATGTGGTGATGTAGCGATAGGAATTCATGCCTCCCCTAATGGACATCAAGAAGTTCATAACCATGAGGGGGGATGTAGCACTCACAAACTAGTAATCAGTGGACCTCTATACTACTAAGACAACTACTTTACACACCAACTTAATTTTTGCCACCCATTATCGTGTAATCTCCTTGAATGTGAACCAAGCTATCTACAATGAATGGATTTCCTTAAGCAACCATGACATAGTTGAGTGAGCCACTAAATCGATTGTAGATGGTAAGAGGCTAGATGATATGCATTCGAAAGATGAAACCAAGCATGGCCCAAGCAGCGCAGGCATGAAAATGTAATAAGGTAATTAATGAAAACAACAGTTGCGGGATTGATAACCCACAAGCAAGGCTGGGTTATAACCTCTGAAGACGGATCAACGAGGAGAGTAAGGAGGCATGGGTTGGATAAAATGATGTAAGAGCAATGATCAGCAAACTTCTTTAAAGAGTTCTTTCGGCCTCCTAATAAGTGGAACATTGAAGTTGGCGGACAAGATGGTGTGAAGAAACTAAAGTATGCTTGGTATGAATGACAACAACCTTCCATACAATTTTCACATCACTTAACGCCACTATCTCATTAAGTGGTCCTCTTTACTACTTCCTTCCACACCACCTCCATAGCATCCTCGGCTACGGGCACCACCATGCATGCATATGTTTGTTCTTCGTCATCTTCTTTGTAGCTTTTGGATCATGCCCCCCCACATCCACGCATTGTTCGGAGCCTACAAAGGTCAATGTTGTCTCATTTGGAATCAACAGATACACCTTAGTGGTCAGCTCTCAAGGGTTATGGGAGGTTCAAGTGAGGGTGCTCATCGATATTATTTTTTATTGCAAAACATACTTACTAGTAGCGGCATACATCTTCCATGTGGAATCCATAGGTCATAAAGCTGTTCAAATAGTCGTTGTTCTCTTGCTCTCTTCAGGAGCATTGCCTTCTTGAATTCACCATTGTGGGAAATGTCATGTGGTGGTAATACATGTTAGTGCTAGGCTCAAGATAACCTAGCAAAGTGATAAGTGGCAATGGAGAATCTTTGAATGTGTAAAGTCATGGTAAACCTTAAGAGAATGGGTGATAGGATGGTTTCGTGTATTGCTTTAATTCGTTGTATTTGTTCAGAATTTCTGTCAAATGGATTTGCACATTCTCGCAATGCAGGTAGTTACCTACAGGAGGGCATTTTCATAATGTCGTTATGAAGGGCAAGGAAGCAACGACTAGCGGTGACGCATAACCCGCTAACTCAAGTGACTATCCACAACCATGCTGCCTTGTTTGATAAATACCTTCCCCTTCACATCGCATTGTAAGCATAGCCACTCGCGTGGAAGTCATACAAGTGGGGCCTACACTCTCATTTACCAGTAGGGGATATCATGCAAATTTCTGTCAAAGCGAGTCCATTTCCTAACGACAATCACTCAGTGTCTCCCTGCTCTTCTTCTCCCGATCGGGCATTTTCATGCTGGGCATTAACATATCAAGGTAAATACACCACCTTCATGATGTCATTGATCATTCTAGGCTTCATTCTATGGAATCTAGACATGTGGAGCATGCAGCTCTAGCGGCATTTATCAAGCCACCGTTGCCTCTATGGAATTCCCATGTCATCTTCCCACATTCCTCATCCCACACGGATGCCATCTTTGCGGGCTTTGCCAATGCAAAGGCCATTTACCCCCTTCGGTCATTCCCAAATAGTGTCACGGTGAGTTTCTCCTGCAACGGCCAGATGAAGGAACTTGTCGTGGGTGATGATTTTGGAAACAAGAGTCATATGTAATTGGATGGGTTAGTAAAGAATGTGAAGAGAAACTAGCAAGGTGATAGGGCCCCAGAAAAAAAGAGAAAGATTCCCATGTTATTCAAGGATTTCATGGAATCGATACAATAAAACCAGATGTTGTGAGATGATTAACAATAACAATAGTTTGCACGACCATTTTTTGGCCAAAGCCATCTTTATGAAAGCCACGAACCTGGAGGAAGGAATGTAGAGTCATAAAGAGTGTAATATACAGACCACCCACTGAGCCTGCATAGGGGAATGATAATCAAAGTCATCCATGAATCGTGTGTGCCATAGAATGTTCGTGCTTCAAAGGTAAGACACCATCAATAATACTTTTTAAACGATGGTCAAGAAAAGAACACTCTTAGCAAGACTCAAGGTCCCTGTAATGGCAGAAGCATAAGTAGGCAGCCCATGATGAATTGTGGCCTGCAACGGTAATAATCAATAATTGATCGACGTAAATAAAAAATAGTCTCTCTGGTGCTGCCTCAATTTGAGTTCCCCATACATGTTGTTAGTTAATAATGATCTCCAGTGGGTATGGGGCGGACACATGACAAAATATTAGTTTTGTATTCCTAGTGGTTGATTTGAATGGTCAAACAATGGTGACCAACATAATGTGACTATGCAAAGGTTGTAGGGGAAAAAGTTGACAATGCGGGCTGTGACTTCTTTGGCGTTGGGGGGAATATTATGCAGGCTTCCTTCATTTTTTTCTGTTATTCACGACATTCTCTCGCCGTCTTCCCACTCCCCAATGCCTGCAAAATTTTGGCTCGTGGGATCCACCTCCTCCCTTACCATAATGCAGTATACCTTCAACATTGAGCTTAAAATCGATCCATCTAACCGTCCATACAAATGAAACACATGGTGTAGAATGATCTAGCGCATAGATGATAAAACCTGCTATACTTAATATGTGAGCAAGAACTACTTGTGGCCTGTCCCTGCCTCTATGGGAATTTAACCAGTAATATATAATAGTTGGGATACTAAAAGAGTTGAGACCTTTTGAATTTATTAAAATGGGGAGAACAAGTCTTAAGGGTGGTCTATCATTCACAAACTCCATATACCTAGAATATGAGATGGAATGAGGGTGATGGTGAATTGGAGTACGAGACTAGCTTGAAATATTAGTAATAGACCATGGTGCATTTATTTGATCTAAGGCAATGGTTTGTAAAGAATATGAGTGATGAATGACAGTGGAATAACCTGAACATGCTACATTTAGATATCAGTTGATCTTCAATTAGGTTCTACAAGAAGGATGTCTCACATTGCAACATATGCTTTACCCTCCATCTTATCTGATCAAGAGAAAATACAAGGATTAAGGTGCAATTTTGACCATCTCCAAACTGTCAAATGAGGGGGAAAGGTGAATTTATGGGTATATGTTAGGCTTTAGAGGTGGCTGAGGAGCTCTCAAAATCTAAACATAATTTGGCTATGTATCCCATGATCCCAATATTTAATGACTCTCTGGCTTATTGACTACTTGCCAATTCAAAGCTGAAAGGGGATGGTCAGTAAATTTAAGAAGCTTCATGTATGCACTTAGGGATTTGAATTAACCTAGGAACCAGGTGGAATTAAATAGGATGGTTCTAAGCGTAAATTGTCGTAATTACTAATGCTGACCTATTTAAAGCAAAAATAGTGGTTAGACCACTCGGTGATGCAGTGATGGAAACCATTGGAACCATAATTAAAAAATCATTGAGATGAGGATTATGTAGTTGCATGAGCATCAAATAGTTGCATTTAAAGGTTATATCTTATTATCTACATGGGCTTAATCCAATCTACTATTTTAACTAGGGTGTTAATTATAAAATGAAGATGGCTGAAGGAACCCCCTGTTGAATAAAGTCATTTGTGATGTGGCCACCTGCAATGTTATGCCACTAAGAGGGTGTTTCGAGGATTATTATAAAAGGAGAGGAGTCCAAGTCACAAGGGATGCAGTTTGAATGGGTAACCCACATGTTATCTACTTAGGAAATGATAACCTAAAGATCACTTATGAATCCTAGCTGAGAAAAGTATCTTGATTCACAATTGATGCACTTAAAGGCGACTAAATAGATCATCAAGGATGGACTGGGGAGTGAATGATAGTATGCTAAAGGAAGAAAGTGCCAAGAACATAGGCGGATCCCTATTGAAAATATAAAAGGAGAGGAGGGGGAAGCTATTTTTTCCTTCCCAGATGATCATAGTCTGTCAGGGTTTGTCTCCTCAAATTGGGAGCAACTAATCTATTCCCTCATGATGCAAATCTCCAAATAAGATATGTTTAACCGACTATAGAATACTAGGAATACATCAAATGGAAGGTAGCCTCTAGGTAGTTTCTACTATAGTGAAATGGGAAATCAGTTAGAAAACAAAATTGCTATAGTGACTGGCCACTACAAGAAAAAATAGGTAAAAGATAAAAGATGTATTTTAAATTGTTGAATATTGAGGGGTAGGTGAAACCCTAATGTAAAAAAATATGACCCACTCATTGTGAATCAATCTTAGCCATTCATTTTGGATTTGGAAAACTATAAATAGGGGCTTGCCCCTCATTTGTAAATGGTGGGAGAGTTGGTGTAAAAGCATTCTGTAGCAATAGAAAGCAACATTGCATGATTTATGGGTGTTTCTTTTGAGTTTTCTCATTATGTGTGCATGGTTCTACTTCCCTATTAGTTTAGTTTGTATTTTCTTGAATGGAAGTGATAATGGAAATTGTTGTTATGGTATTTGATGAACTTCCAGCCCATACTTTTAGCACTTGTTATTGATAAACTACTGTGTAAATTTAGCTTGGGCCTCTTTATTTCAATGTTGCAACTTAATTCAATTGCATGTTCATGATGTGCATGTAAAATATAAAAATTAGTAGACCTTAGGAGATTGTACTAGTTTTGTGTAGCTATAGGCTTCTCTTGGTCAAGCAAAACCTAGTTTAGGAAGTTTTCTACTGTAGCAACCTCCATGATTATTGTTCATTCATAGCTTCGGTCTAGGAATTTCTTCTTCTCCCTGCCCTTTTGATTTTTTTTTAAATAGTAATCTTAGGCAAGGTTCATTGCACATTGTAAAGCAAAATATGATGATGGAATAGGAGTTCTAGATTGTTGATTTGAACCTACAACAATTGCGCAATAATTTATACATCTTAAGAAATCTATTTGCAGACCCAAATTCCCACGCTTTGTAACTCATCCGTAAGTCCGCCTTGTGATTCTAGCATATCACATGAATCAACTAAGGTATCCAAAGAATTGTCAACACCTAACATTAGAGGCCTTGGGATAGTGTTATACAATTTGATTGTGGAAGATTGTCTTTCAAGAGAGGTGATGCACCTATGCCTTACCTGTGTTGAGAAGTGTATAAAAAACACATCAACACATCTAAATATAGCTAATATATAGATAAGGTGTGTACTAAGTTGAAAATATAAATGAATAGATTATCAAAATAGTAGGGAGTCTTCCAAAACAAGGTCACTACCCTTGTTGTCACTAATACCAAGCATACAAACAATAAATCTAAAGAATACTTTTTTCTATTTCAAATACTCAGGTGCATTATTTACCAATTTCAAGTAATGATGATTCATGCTTTAGAGAATGAAATACCCTCATATAGTTACAATAAATTTTTTTTAGAACTGTCCATCACATCAATCACATGGTACAACTTATATAAGGGAAAGAGATTTTGCTCCCAACAAGTGATTAACGCATTTGACATGTAACTAATTATATCATAGTAAGGAAAAAATAATTTAATAAATTGTTGTAAGCCTCTTCCCTTATTTCAATGAAATTTAAGAATAATTAGCTAAGAAATAAAATATTTCATTATGAACAATTGATGTCGTATTCGTAATAGTGGAGTGACCATGTCATGTCCTGTCAAATGCGACGGGGTTTTCATTGAAATTGAGATTAGGGATCCATCTCAAATCGATCATAATGAATCTAATATGCATCCAAGTAAACCATTATGGTTTTTTATAAATCACTACAGATCAGTTGAAAAAATATGATGTAGATAATCAATGAGGTATTGTTTGGTCTAAAATCCCCTAAAGAGCTGAAAATGATAGCCATCAATTACAACTCATAAATACTCATAAATCACAATAGTACACATAAATATGAATGCAAACATATTGTTTTGTATCTAAATTATGATCTACAAAGGGAGGTGAATTAGAAAATATAGAAGCAAGTAAAGCAATCACAATTGATAGAATACGTTGAAGTAAGGAGGAAGGTTATTGGTATATTTAGGAACAAATCCTTATTAGCATGTAAGAAATGGTAGGTAAAATGATAGAAATTCCCAAAAGATAATGGATATTAATCAAATTCCAAGGTCTTGAAAGGTGAGCAGATATTGAAAGGATAGCATTGATTTTTTCAATATTGAAACACAAACATTATAAACTCTTCTCAACAATGAATGCTAAATCATGGATATTCTACCAAAAGTATTGTAATTGATTCTTGACCATTGTAGTTTTACAAGAAAAGGCTGAGGATAAAGGTGAATTCCATGTAAATACTACAATGGTTATGATTTCATTACGTTGGCCAAGAACACAATATAAATGCATAGGAAGCAATGCATAGGACACAAAAATCCAAGTAAACTATGAGATTGATATAGAAAGAATGTAAAATTTGTGGTTATGATGGAAGAATAGCATAGTGCTAGCTAGAATAGAATTTAGAAAATAAGCCAAATAAAAGAATGTTAAATGTCTCAAACAAATCTATTCCAAAAGGAATGTGCACTGCATAATTATCAATGCAAAACTATATCTACACACATGCAAGGTTATAAGATTTATCTTCAGTGCAAGGTATAAAATATACTATTGCTTTATGACAACATTAAGAATTTTATACAAGGGAACATTACAGGACTGGATCACAAAATACATATGTTATAATTGATGTGCTCATGAATAAAGGTATGTAGCACTACAATTGTGATAAAAAAAAAAAAATCAACTAGCCATGAACATTATGGCCCAAAAAACCATAGATGGAAATAGAAATGATCATAATTTTTTCTTCTATATATTATATATTTATATTACTATTTTCGATTGATACTATTGTTGTATGCATTATCTTTCAATATGAAATCTATATCACATATATTTTAGAAGATTTGATTAATTAATCCAATTAGAATTCTGGAAATTGTTGCAAACTATCTAATAAATCAACGTAGTAATAATTTTTTCTGTTGTTATTCCCTTTATGGCTGAATTCATCAATTCACAAAATATAATTGATACAAATTACATCATAACAACAGTACGAGCAATTTAAAAGGATTAGATAAAAATAATAGTTTACTGGAATTAGAAAATTGAAACTCCTTTGCTTACAACCCAAGTATTTCTCCAAATTATACCTCAAAATAATTCAACAATCAAATTGGATCAAAAAATATAAAGTATATTCATATATCTAATATTCTTTACCAAATCCAGATTACTTTCTAAACCTACAAAAAAAAATAGAGCAGCCCAGTCTTGGTCTCCTTCCAACCATAGGACTGAAAGATCCACCCCCAAGTGAGAGACAAAACTCCAAATTCCAAAATAGATTAAAATAAAATGGAAACCAAAACTTATACATGGACTCACAAACATATAATTTCATCACAAAATTCTTGCAAAGCGGGAGAAAGGGGATTCCCTTCCCTCTTAGGGAACAACAATAAGCATCCAATCCCATGATCAACATTTAATTCCTCCATTCACAAAACCTCCACACCAGCCACTCCACAACCAAATCCTTCAATACACAACACCTCTACACCAACAACTCCACACCAAATTCTTACATATACAACACCTCCACACCAACGACTCCACAAGAAAATTCTACCATACACAACACCTTTGATATCATACACATCTTCGCGCCCTCCTCAACCCAAAATGAAGGAGGCTCTCATCCCTCAAGCAAGATCCACTCCTTGTACACACCCAAACCCCCTAATACTCAACTTGACACCACACCAAACAATAACAAACAACATTTTATTTTTTCAACCATTAATCAAAATTGTGATAACAACACAAAAATTACCAAAACATTTCAAACATACCTTGGCTATCCAAGTTAGGATCAGCCTAAACAACCTACCCCACTTTTTCTAAGTATTTTCCTATCAAGATCATCCTACAACCAATTATTTCCATCCTACCCATTCCCCTCAGAAGAAAACAATAAATAAAGAAAAAGAACAATCTACAACACTTTTCATTTCCTCTTCCCCCCAACCATTCAAATTTCCTCCCTTAAAAATAAAATAACTCCAAACTCATCAATTTCCCTCCAAACAATATCCAAATGAAAAGACCATATAAATGAAAAATCATGTCTCTTCACAAACAAATTCACATAAAATTCAAATTTACATCCCAAAATTAAACTCCATTGACAAAATTAAATAAAAAAAACAACAGTAACATTTGGCATTTGGACTTTGTCTCCAATACTTAAAGTACCTGGGTTGCCACCAGCACATCTCATTACAACCATTAGTACATTTAAAAATTTATAATCAGAACATTAAATATAAATAATAAATACAAAAATTAAACATTTATGTCCATACTCCAAAATAATAATATCCATAAATCAAAGTTAAATCAAAATCTCTAGCATCATATTAGCTATGCCTCAGATTCTCCCCTTCTACTCTCAGGCTTCCTCCTAGAAGCTATCAAAAGATATGAAAACTAAAGACTTCATCTAGACTATATCCTCCCATGTTCTAATTTACATAATAAAGAAGAGAAATCTATATAAAATTTAATTTAACCTTTTTTCCAATCATTGGTAATGATGCATACATCATGTAAAAACTTGCTCACCTTCCATTCACTTCAACACCATGAATCTATGTGGAAAAACCCCTGAACAAGAAAAGGTCTACCAAAAAATTTATTGTTGCAAGTATGAAGGTGTTGTCATTGATCTCAATAGGAAGTCTACTGACTGGTGTTGTCATTGATGTCAACAATGGGATGAAGATGTCGAGGATATTGAGAAATTTGTGAAAAAGAGGAAAAGGTGTTGTGCATGTGTAGTCGAGACCTCAAGGAACTGTTGTGAGTACATGAACCTATCTTTTTGTTATAGAGTCTAAAAATGAGTTGGAATGAAGTAATGAGCTAAGATGATGTCTTTGGTACTTGGTTTCCAAGTACTTTTGAGGAAATTTGATAAACAGAGTGAACTATGTTGTGCAAGTGTTCATAGTCTGCTCTAGTATTGTGCTCCACATTTCTTCTATGTTGATACTATGCATGTGCAGATATTACAGGTTATCCAAGGTTTTTAGAGGTTGTTGTATTCAAAATTTGGGTTTTTGGATCATTGTACAGTGCGAGATATTTTCACCAGTGTGTGAACTAGTTGTTCAATGATGTTTTTTGTGGCTTGGGAGAAATATATTTGTTTTACATTTCTCTATTGTTTGGCTTCAGGTTGTTTGGATTTAGAAAGTTTTTTATAATGCTATTATCTTTTTGTATTCAAGTTTTTACTTGATTTAGTGTAGTATAGAGTGAATTTCATTTATTAGTATACAAATAAGGGTTACCAATTGTTATGAGCTGAACTATTTGTATGATGCGAGCTTGGATGAATTTTTTGATGAATTTTAAGTAGTTCATGGATTATTCAAGATCATGTTCAAGTGAATTATGTTGTCCAAAAGTTTCATATTGATTTGAGGAATCGTGTGCTTAATGTTTATGGTGTTTTACATGGGTGTTGACCGACCTTGTGTTTAACACTACATGTGAGGCTTGTATAAGTGTGTTGAGTTGTGTTGGGATCTATTTGGGTCCTAACTAAGAATTTATGTAGGTCACCTTTGTTCCTATCCACCATGGAAATGTTTTGGTGCTGACCTATTTTGAATTTGTATGTATAACTGCTAGTGGACGACATTGGAGAAGGTTTTTGAGGTTGAAGTTGATATAAATATGTATGGTGTTGATGTGAGTTGAGACATGAAAGAGGTAAGAAGAAAGATAGATGTGAGATTGATGTGAGTGATGTGTGTGATGTGAATTTGAGCAAAGAAACATGAATTTCATGTTAGGGTTCCTAAAGGCAGTGAGTTGAAGGCATATGAAATCTTCCATGTCAGACTATGAAAGTGTGTGAGAAATTGTGGTGGACTCCTTGTTGCATTGAGAAGTTTTTCTTTATGTAACATTTCTCTTCTATCTTTTTGTATTCTTTCTGTGGTGGTGATCCCTAGCTATGAACCTTTTTGGATAATGTGTCCTATTCTAGTAGTGGTCCCTTTTGCAATAATTTTTCTATTACTTATTTTGTGAGCTAATTCTCATCGTGGTTTTTCCCTCATTTGGTTTTCCATGTAAATATAGTGTTCTCTTTTGTATCGTGTTGTGATTCTAGTTATTGTTATCTACATTTCATTTTTAATCATACTAGCAAAATAAGGGTTTAATGAATGCTTGTGGATCTAATTACTATTGAGGGTTTTGAAGTTTTAATTTGCTACAATTGATTCACCCCCCTTTTGGTTGTCTTGTTCATTTCAACAAATGGTATTAGAGCAAGGTTCCTTGAAGAAGCTTAACCACTTGAGGTAGATTTGGGATGGACAACACGATTGCTTTGGAATATCTTAGATTTGATGGCTCATATTATGCATTCTAGAAGACAAATATGGAAGGATATCTATCAGCTTGGGGATATGAGATTGAGAAGGCTTATTAGAAAATATACTCCACCTCCATATGGAGTAAGTACAAGTGTACAAATCAAGGCACATGAGATCAATGCTAAGGCAAGATTTATTATTGTGAATAGTATTTCAAATATTGAATTAGTTAAAGTTATGAGTTTGAAGATTTCTAAAGAAGTTTGGGATAAGCTAGAAAGCATTTATGAAGGAAATTTGAAGGTCAATCAAGCAAAGTTGCAAAACTTGAAGGTATAGTTTGAAATGATGCAAATGACTCGCGATGAAACAATTAGATGCTACACATAGAGAATTGATGAGTTGGTAAGCACAATGAGAGGCCTTGGTACAACAATTAAACAATCTAAAGTAGTGAAGAAAGTTATCAAATCTCTTCTAGATTGTTACATTAAAAAGGTGTCTATTATTGAGGAAACTATTGATTTTGATAATTATTCCATAGATCAGTTGAGTGGTACTCTAATTGCATTTGAAATGAGAAAACTGAAGAAAGGTATAAAAGTTGAGATTGCTTTCAAGGCTAGTAAATTAGAGAATGTTGAAGATATAAATGAAGAATATCTTGAATATTTGGAAGCTAACTTCGTGAGGAAGATGAAAAAGGGCACTGATAAGTACAAAGATAAATTACCCTTCAAATTTTTTAGTTGTGGTGGTATAGGTCATTATGCTTCAATATTTTCAAAAGAGCTACAAACAATAAGAATAAGGAAAATAATGGAAAAGTGATTAAGAGATCTTACTATGTGAGAGAAGATGTTGGAATTTTTTATGATGAATTTGATTATGGAGATTTTGATGATAATGAATGTTTATTTTAGGCTATAAAAGAAGAAATTGGTTTTGCTAACCCCGAAAGTTGTATGAAGGAAATGTTGGGATTAAGGTGTATCAACCTTAGAGTCCTAATATTGATTTAATTTGATGTATTAATGTATTTATTTGTATTATTTAATTTCCTATGGTGTCATGTCACAAATTATGACCTACTAGTTGGGTGGCATCCCTGTTGGAAGTAACTAGATGAGACATAATCATCCCAAGTGGACATAGGTGTCCCACTTTGGAATCTATGACATATGACAGATTCTATGATGCTTCATAATGCATCTTTGAATGCATGGGAGAAAGTTGGCGGCGAAGTTGGATTATGATAGGATGTAAGAGAATTAGCTATTTTTAATCATTTATGATATATTCTCTTACAGTTGTAAGTCTTTTCATTACATGACCAATCACATAGTATAGGTTAACAAAACCTAATCCATATGAATTCAAGGCATATTTAAACCACTAAGCATTAATCCCAATAAGATTAAATGTAAAAAAAGTGAAGAAACCATTAAAACTAAAATTCTAAAACATGAAAGCTTGAAAAAAATCTACTCTAAGCCATTGAATCTTATCCTATTAGGGGAGTGGTGTTGCATTGATGTGGAATGGCGAACCTTTCCCAATCTGTTGGATAATATGAGCCTTTCCAATTGATTTTATTGATTAAAATTGATTGAAACTAATGAAAAAGATGAATGAAATCATGGTTAAAGCTTGATTAACATGATATAAGCTAAGATGATTGATGTGAGTATATGCAAAGTTATTCTAAATGTATGCAAGATTTAAAGATGTAAGTCTTAATTCCAAAATATGCTAAATGGATGCAACTAAGTTACCATGGAATCCATTAATGGATGCTTTAAGCTACTATGATAAAAATTTAAACTAAAAAAGCTAAATATATGTTAAATATGGATGCAAATGAGAGTTATTTTAACAACATAAGTTTACTATTAAAAGATGGATCCCTATTCAATAGATGTAAGGTCTATTTATAGAATAGTCAAAAGGAAACTGATGGTCAAGATTGAAAGAATCAATTAATGGTCATGATGGAGAGAAAATGGAGGCATGGATCATGGATTGCCATCAAGGGTTGAGGATGCAAGTTGATATTTAATCAAGGGCTCACAATCATGAAAATAAGCACACTTTCAAAGCTTTCTCAAGAGGTTTGTTGAAACTTTGTTAGAAGGAAGAATATTCCTTTTTTTCAAATGAGTGAAGAGGGAAAGAATATTCCCTTTCGGAGGAATATGAAAAGGAGGAATATTCTCAAGGAATATTCCCTTGCAAGTAGGAGAGATAGAACTAATTAGTAATTTGATAATTAAAAAAAAAAAATCAATTATGCAAATTAGAGGAATTTATGATATCCATTGAATAATTAATGTATTTATTGAAAAAGGGGTCAAAATGACATTTAATTAAATAATTAAGATTATTTTAATTAAATGAGAGGACTTAGCGTGTTAAAATTAAATATTTTGATTTATCTAAATTAACAAGATGAAAGTTCAGCATGAAAGGGGTAGGAACTAACCTAATTAGATTAACCAGATTAATATATGAAAAATGAAGCATTTAATTAAATAGCTAGGATAATTTAATCAAACAAGCAAAAAGTGGATGGATTTTAGGACGAAATGATGTTAGTATAATAGATTCAATTGTATATATCATTTAGTACATTTTTAGGTGTCTACATTCAGCTATGACAAATTCTATGGTAGTGTTATGATGTGTAAGGCATTTTTCAAAAGCTATTTTTAGCATATTCTAGGCACCCAAGCTTGGAAGAAGAATATTTGCATGTTTGACCATTGTAAGGGGTGTAAGGAAATGTTGTACATGAGTCCAAATGCAAGTCTAAGGCATTGGATATTGTTCCATGTGGATTTGGATGCCCCTCTTCTTCTAGATGCTTCTTGAAGCTTGTATCTCTCTATAAAATGAGTTCCTTGTATTGTAGAATATATAGTTTTTTTGCAAGTAACGAAGTGTTGTTGGGTTAACTCCAGAATAGATGTTTGTGAGGAATCACTTGTGTAGAAGTTTTGTACATGGGTTGTATTGAATCTCTATTTGAAGTAATATAGAAGTACTATGCTTTCGAGGGGTGGGGAATTTTACCCCAAAGGATTTTCCCCACATATATCTAGTGTATGTTTTTTCTTGTCTACTTGTTCTATTCCTTTATTGTCTATGTGATTCTCTTATTGTAACTGTTAAAGGTGTTAAAAGGAAATTTTTGTAACTCCCCCCTACTTAGATTAGTGTAGGAAGTTGTTTTCACTCACCCATATTCCTTTCAATTGGTATCAAAGTCTGGCCATCCTTGGTTCCTTTGTTGGGTTAGAAGGGTTTTTTGAGTTGATCTTTATTTCAGTGCGAGTTTTGAAAAAGTGCATGTTTTTCTTACCTTGTTGCAAGAAAGACATGGAAGGCACATCTGGGAGGATTGAGATGGAGAAATTTAATGGCGGTAATTTTGAACTTTGGAAGCTCAAAATGGAATATATGATTGTATACCATGATCTATGGATTGTAGTTTCTGGAACCATGCCACAAGTCATGAAACAAGAGGATTGGGATCTCATGGATAGGAAATCCAAGGGTCTTATTAGAATTTTTTTGGCTGATTCCATCCTCCTGAATGTCCATGAAGATAAAACTTATGCTTCTCTGTGGAAGAAGCTTGGTGATGTCTATCAGGTTAAATCCCTAGTAAAAAAGCTTTTCTTGGGAAAGAATATGTATTCTTTGAAAGTATAATATGGAGGATCCATTATAGATCACTTGAACTCTTTTAACATGTTGGTTGCTCAACTGGGTTACATTAGAGACAATATTCATGAGCAAGACCATTGCATGCTTCTTTTATGTTTGTTTCTAGGCTCTTGGGATCACCTAGTAATAGTTGTTGGAAGCACTACTTTCACCTTCAAGATGGATGAGGTTGTTTCCTCATTATTATCTGAAGAGATGTGAAGCAAGTCTTCTGAGATGACCAAGGAGTCCCTTGTAGTTCATGGAAGACCAAAGGAGAGAGGTAAAAGAAAAGAAAACGAATATAAGTCAAAGTCTCTAGGGAGATCTAAGTATCCTAGTAAGAATTCCAAGGAAAAATGTTGGAAGTGGTGAAACTATTCACATTAAAAAATATTTCAAGAAGGATAAGAAGAAGAAAAATAAGTCTCTCTCTGATTTTGAATCCAAGAAATCATCTCAAGATGACGGAGAATCATTTATTGTATCCTTGGCAACCCATGCATCAAATGATGTGTGGTTGATAGATTTTTGTGCGTCCTTAAACATGATTTCTCATGGAGATTGGTTCTCAGAGTATGAGGAGTATAATGGCAAAGAGGTGTACCTAGGTGATGACTCTCACCTAAATATTGTTGGTTGTGGAAGAGTAAAAATAAAATTTCCTAATGGAAGAGTGAAGGGGATTGATGATGTCTTTCATATCCAAGTTTGGCATGAAACCTATTTTTTGTAAGTAAATTAAATGATTTGAGAGTGCAAGTTGTTTTCTCTCATGGAGGATGTATGATGATAAGAGGAGCTATGGTGTTAGCTAAGGGAGTACTTATTGACATTTTTTTTCAAGTTGATGCATGTGTGCAATAGTTCTTCTGATGTACCAAAGAAGAGGCCTTTGGATTCTTCATCCTCACCATCAGTTTGTCCAAAGAAGAAGCATGTTGCAGCTACATCTGATGGCCATGCATTTTAGGTACCTAAGGGTGCTCATTCCATGGAAATGAAGCTTCCTATAGAGAATGAAATGTTATGGCACCAACAAATTAGTCACATTGGTGAGAAGGGTCTTAGAACCCTAAAAAATAAAATCCTTGTTGAAGGCCTTGATGATTGTAATCTCGATTTCAACTTTTGTGAACATTGTGTATACGGAAAACAACACAATGTTTCTTTTTGCTCTAGTTCTCATAAGTCTTCTACAGTTTTGAATTATGTTCATTCAAATGTTTTTGGTCCTGTAAATGTTCCTTCATTATCAAAATCTATATATTTTGTTTCTTTTATAGATGATTATAGTAGAAGGATATTCATTTATTTCCTTAGAAGTAAAGTTGAAATTTTTAGTTGGTTTAAGGAGTTTAAGGCCTTGGTAGAAAACCAAACTAGTAGAAATATTAAGTATTTAAGGACTAATAATGGTGGTGAGTCTTTTTTTGTAGAGTTTGATAAGTTTTGTAAAGAGCATGAGATTGAGAGACATAAGACAACTCACTACACTCCACAGCAAAATGGAGTTAGAGAGAGGATGAACAAAACATTGATGCAGAGGGTTAGGAGTATGTTAAGTGGTGCTAGCCTTGAACAAAAAATTTGGACTGAAGTGGTAGCCACTGCATGTTATTTGATCAATAGATCTCCTACATTAGCACTTGTTATAAAGACACCCATGGAGGTGTGGTCTGGTAAAAATCCTTCAGTGAGACATCTCAAAGTATTTTGTTATGAATCTTATGCTCATGTTCCACTTGAGAAGAGGTCTAAGTTGGAGAACAAGGTTGTTAAGTGTATCTTTATCTGCTATGGTGTCAGGGTGAAAGGGTACAAGCTTTGGGAGCCAAAAGATTAGAAGGTTCTCTACAACAGAAGTGTGATCTTTAAAGAGATGAAACCTTCTACTATTGAGATACAACCAAGAAAATAGGAGAAACAAAATAAGGAGGTAGTTCAAATTCTATCTACTCCAGAGAAAGAAGAACCAAGTACTCCTATTGGATCTGATGATGAGGAGAGATCAAGTAGGTCTAAAAGTTTTGAAGAAGGAAAACCTCAACCTCAACCTTTGAGGAGGTCTACATGAGTTAGGCGAAAACCAAAAACATTTGGCTATTCATTATTGGATACCAATTGCATTCTTTCTTTGATTACTAACATTAATGATCTTAGGATGGTTAGAGAGGAATTTGGTATGGGTGATTGAAATTACTAGATGCAAGCCATGGATGAGGAGATGGCTTCATTAAAGAAAAACAAGACTCAGGATCACGTACCTTTTCCTACTAGATGTAAACGAATTGGGTGTAAATGGGTTTTCAAGAAAAAGTGTGGTCCTGATGGAAATGTTGAGAAGTATGAGGCATGGTTGGTCACTAAGGGGTTTTCTCAGGTGGAGGGAATTCATTATGGGGAGATATTCTCTCCTATAACAAAGTTGAAATCTATCCAACTTTTGTTGTCACTTGCAGCAACATATGACTTAGAACTGGAAAGATGGATGTGAAGAGAACATTCCTTTATGGTGATTTGGAGGAAGATATTTACATGTCATAGCCAGATCATTTCATTGAAAAAGGTAAAGAAAATTTTGTTTGCAAACTGAAGAAGTCTCTTTATGTTTTGAAACAATCTCCTAGAATGTGTTATTAGAAGTTTGATACCTATGTGTTGTCATTGGGATTTCAGAGATCTAAATCTAACCATTGTACATACTTTAAAACTAATAATGGTTGCATTCTCATTATTGTATTATGCGTAGATGATATGTTGTTTATTGGGAATGGTAAAAGTATGATTTCAGATTTGAAGTTTTAGTTGTCAACACAGTTTGAGATGAAATACCTAGGTGCAGCTAGGTACATTCTAGGAATGGAAATCATGAGAGATAGAGCTAACAGAAAGCTTTGTTTAAGCTAGACCAAGTATGTGAACTCCATGTTGGAGAGAGTCAACATGCTAGATTGTAGATAGTTAGTTATTCTTGTGATGTAAGGGACGAAGCTTTCTATGAATGATTATCCAAAGTCTCCTACTAAGATGGAGGAAATGACCAAAGTACCATATGAAAGTGTAGTTTACAGTTTAATGTATGCGATGGTGTGTACAAGACCAAACATTCCCATGCAGTGGGAGTCCTTAGCTGTTTTATGGCTAATCCTAGATGGGTGCATTAGGATGTGGTGAAGAGCTCGTGTTTAGATATTTACGGGGTTCTTCTAAGTATGCCTTGTGTTTTCATGGTTATCCTTTTGAACCTTAGCATTCTGTGAGAATTCAAGGATATGTGGATTTGGATTGGGTAGGTGACATTAACAACAAAATATCCACCAATGGTTACATGTTTATGATGTTTGGTGGTGCCATAAGTTGGATGAGTAGGTAGCAATTTGTAATCGTGTTGTCCATGATAGAGGAAAAGTATATGGCAGCCACCCATGCTTGTCAGGAAGCCATTTGGATTAAGAGATTTTGTTCTGATATTGGTTGTAGATGTAGTACATATTACTATTTGTTGTGATATTCAAAGCGTGATTTTCCTAGAAAAGAATCCTACCTTTCATGCCATAACAAAGCACATCAATGTACAGTGTCATTTTGTTTGTGATATGGTAGAGGATGGAAAGGTGAAATTGGAGAAGTTTGAAACTTTGGTGAATGTTACAGATGCACTGACAAAACTAGTGGGCATAGAGAATTTCAAATGATGTTCTGATTCCATGGCCCTTGGGACCCTGAATAGATGATTCCATATGACTCTTGACAAGCCTTTGACAAGTGGGAGAATTTTGGGATTAAGGTGTCTTAACCTTAGAGTCTTAAAATTGATTTAATTGATGTATTAATTCATTTATTTGTATTATTTAATTTCCTATGGTGTCATGTCACAAATTGGGACCCACCGGCTGGGTGGCATCCCCGTTGGAAGTGACTAGATGACACATAATCATCCCAAGTGGACATAGGCATCCCACTTTGGAATCTATGACATAAGAAATATTCCATGACACATCATAAGGCATCTTTGAATGCATGGGAGAAAGTTGGCACCCAATTTGGGTTATGACAGGATGAAAGAGAATCGGCTATTTTTAGTCAATTATGTCAGATTTTCTTACAACTGTAAGTGTTCTTAGCTATAACAAATTCTATGATAGTTGTAAGATGTGTAAGACATCTATCATAAGCTATTTTTAGCATTATCTAGGCACACAAGCTTGGAAGAAGAATATATAGATGCTTCTTGACACTTGTATCTCTCTATAAAATGAGTGCCTTGCATTGTAGAATATATAGTTTTTTTTGTAGGGAATGAAGTGCCACCGAGTTAACTCCAGAACATGTGTTTGTGGCAAAGAACTTGTGTAGAATCTTTGTACTTGGGCTGTATTGTAACTCTATTTGAAGTAATATAGAAGTACTTTGCTTTTTGAGGGTGGGGTTTTGTACCCGAAAGGGTTTTCACCATGTATATCTAGTGTATGTTGTTCCTTGTGTACCTATTCTATTCCTTTATTGCCTATGTGCTTCTCTTATTGTAATTGTTAAAGGTGTTAAAAGGACATTTTTGTAACTCTCCCCTACTTAGATTAGTGTAGGAAGTTGTTTCTGCTCACCCAGCTTTCTTTCAGGAAAGTTTTCTGGAGATGAAGGATAAGGTTGAAGGTACTTTGGTATCTACTTTTCATGTCAAAAAGGATAAGAATTAATAGGTTGTCAATAGTGGCTACTCTAATCACATGATTAGAGATAAATGTAAGTTTGTTAAACTTGAAAAGTATGATGGAGGATTAATTAAATTTGGAGATGATTCAGGAGCTAAGATTTGTGGAATAGGTTCAATCAGTTTTGATGGTAGGCATAATAATGAAAATTTTACTATGTTAAGGGCTTAAGACATAACCTTTTCAGTGTTGGAAAAATGTGTAGCAAGGGGCATGATCTTGTATTTAAGGATGAAATATGTGAGATCTGAAAACATTTTGAAACTGTGATTGTTAGTGGTAAGAGAAAAAATGGAAACATATATCATCTTAAAGGTGTTGATGGTCATTGCTTTATCTCTTAGATTAATGATAGTTGGTTATGGTACTGGAGGATGTGTCACATGAATTTTGATAATTTGGTAAGAATTAATTTAGTTCATGCAGTGAGATATTTACCTAGAATCACAAATCTTATCAATATTGTTTGTGGGAGTTGTCAATTTGGAAAACAAGGAGTAACTTTAAGGGAATGGAACAATTTTCTACTAGACTATTGGAATTAGTGAACATAGATCTTTGTGATCCTACTAGAGTGAGAATTCTACAAGGTGATAGGTACTTTTTGCTTTTGATGGATGATTATTCTCGAATGACATGGGTTAGTTTTCTTAGAGAGAAATTTGATGCATTAGATAAATTCAAGTCATTTAAAGCTATAGTTGAGAATGAAATGGATCTAAAAATAAAATGTTTGAGGCCTAGGAGAGGTGGTGAACTCACCTCTAATGATTTTAACATGTTTTGTGAAGTTCATGGAATAAAGAGGAATTTGTGTGCCACTAGAACTCCTAAGAAAAATGGGGTTGTTGAAAGGAAAATTAGAACTATTCAAGAAGTCGTAAGGACTATGATGAAAGAGGAAAATCTACTAGAAGTCTACTACAGAGAAGCTATTCATACTATAGTTTACATACTTAACAAAGTTCAAGCTAAAGCTAACAACACAAAGACTCCTTATGAGCTATGGTATGGAAGGATTCCTAATGTGAATTACTTTAGAGTATTTGGAAGCAAATGTTATATCAAAAGAGAAGAAAAAACTTAGGAAAATTTGATGCAAGGTAATGAAGGTATCTTCTTTGGATATTCTAATAGAACCAAAGCTTATGGATGCTACAACAATAGGTAGAGAAAGATAATTGAAAGTGAAAATGTTAAAGTTGATGAAAACTTGCAAAATTCTATTACAGTGGATGGATATGTGTCAGATGAACTTGATTGCAGAGAAGAAGAAGAAAAAGATGATGGAAAAGAAGTATAAAATGAAGAGGAAGAAGCTTTGAAGAATACCTCTAGAACCCCTAAGTATGTGCAAAAGAATCAATATGAAGATCAAATCATTGGAGAAAAGAGGAAAGGTGTATTGACAAGAAACAAGGTTGTTGAAGATGAGGTAAACCTGTGTTTAATTTCTAAATTTGAACCTAAAATAGTGAGTGAAGCATGTAAAGATGAACACTGGATGAAGGAAAAGAAAGAAGAAATTATTTAAATAGAAAAAAATCAGACTTGGGAACTGGTCCCTACACTGGAAAACAAGATAATAATTGCAACTAAATGGGGATTCAAGAACAAGATGAATGAGAATGGAGAAGTAAGAAATAAGGAAAGACTTGTGTGTAAGGGTTACTAACAATTAAAAGGTATAGAATTTGAGGAAACTTTTTCTCCTTTGTCTAGGATGAAAGCTATCAGAATGTTTTTGGCATTTGCAGCACATAAATACTTTAAGGTTTCTCATATGGATGTGAAGTTTTCTTTTCTGAATGGAGAATTGGAAGAAGAGGTTTACATGGAACAAATGGAAGAATTTCAATTGTCAGATCAACTAGATATGGTATGTAAGTTGAAGAAGGCACTATATGGATTGAGGCAAGCTCCCATAGCTTGGTATGCAAGATTGGACAGGTACTTGATATAACAAGGATTCAACAAAAGCACCATAGATAGTAATCTTTACTTTAAAATTAAGGAAGACAAAATCTTGATAGTAGTAGTATATGTGGATGATATTATCTTTGGTAGAAAAGATGGTATGTGTAAGAATTTTTTAGAGGGAATGCATAAATAATTTGAGATGTCAATCTTTGGGGAGATAGATTTTTTCTTGGGCTACAAATCAATCAAATAGATAATGTGATATTCATTTCATAGTCTACGTATGTCAAAGAGATGTTGAAGAAGTTTGGAATGGATGACTCCAAAATGGTATGTACTCCTATGGTGATTGGTTGTAAATTGAGAAAAGATGATGATTCACCTAAGGTTGATCAAAGCAAGTATAGATCTATGATTGGTGAAATGATGTATTTGACTACCACTAGACCGGATATCATGCATGCATTTATTCTTGTAGCTAGATTTCAAGAAGATCCTAAAGAAACACATGTTGTAGTAGTGAATAGGATATTCAGATACTTAAGAAGCACTTTGGATTATGTCGTGTGGTATTTTAAAGATACTAATTTCACATTAAGTGCTTATATAGATGCAGATTGGGCTAGTTGTGTTGATGATAGGAAAAGTAAAAGTGTTGGTGCATCCTTTGTTGGATGTAGATTGGTGTCATAGTTAAGTAAGAAACAAGATTCAGTTTCTTTATCTACTAAAGAGGTTGAGTATATTGTAGCTCCATCATGTTGTAATCAGGTATTGTGGATGAGACATACATTAAAGGATATCAAAGTTGTACATGATGAGCCTATATATATCTTTTATGACAATACAAGTGCTATTAATATTTCAAAGAATCCAGTGATGCATTCAAGGACAAATCATACATATATCAAGTATCACATTTTGAGAGAGAAAGTTGTGGAGAATGAAGTGAAGATTGACTATGTACCTACAAAGGCTCATATTGCTAATATATTTACTAAAGTTCTTCCTAAAGATTATTTTGAGTATCTCTAGGAGAAGTTAAGGTTTATTGCCCCTCCTTTCTTGAACTAGATGCATATGGAGATGTATCAGTTTAGTGGATCTATGAATCTATCTCTTTTTTGGATTGATGTTGGTGGCTACCTCTCAAGGGGAGTAGGTAGTTTCATGTGTTTTCATTGAGTTTCTAATTTCGTTGGGTGTATTAAGGGGGAGTATTCAAAGGAGGTATTTTCTAGAAAGTCATGTTGATTTTTGTCATTAATGGTTCTCATTGATGTTGAAACATATCTTGGTTGATTGATTAAGGTTTATTTTTGATGCTTCAATGATCTAGATTAGTGTGCTCCAGATGTTGTGGTATGATGATCTAACTTTGGTCATCTTTGTATTGGTCCCATTCATTTTGCAACATAATGAGATACACTCTTATGGGTCTAGACTGATCTAAAATTGACTAACATGTCCCAAAACATTGTTTGCATTGTAACGTGTATATTCTATTCTTTAGTTTTGTATATCATGGTTAATATGTAACGTGTTGATTTGAGTAAGTTTTGTATGTTCCATGTTTCATTCCTTTCCACCAAAAGAATTTTATTTGGTGACCTAATTCAAATTGTGTTTGGCTGACTTAGGAGATTATGAAGACATTGTGTTTGGTCGAATTAGGATATTATGAAGGCATGGAATGGTATAAGTAAAATTTAATTCAATTTGATGAAATCAAGTGTGATGAATGTGAATCTAAAAATACAAACATTATGAAGTATGCAATATGACCAAAGGCAACAAATAGTGATATTCTATCTAGTGTCACTGTTGGTGATAGTTATTTCAGCGGTGGATTCCCTTTCATCATTCTTCTAGCAGTGAGCCCTTTGTTGTTGGCAGTGATCCTTTCTCTTTTAGCGGTGAACCTTTTTATCTTTGGCTGTAATAGTTGGGCAATGAACCCACCGGTGGTTACCTACAGTGAGCATTTTGGCAATGAGATTTTGTAAAAATCACCTTAACTAGTGTCACCTTAACCGGTGTTTTATAATTGAGAATTAACATTCTCCATGGTTTTTTCCTCCTTGGGTTTCCACGTAAATTTTGGTGTTGTTATGTGCTTTCATGTTCATATCTGTTAGATTATTATCTGATTGATTTAATTTTTCTCTGGATTAATTAAAGTCAAGAAAATTGTTTTATAATAATTGATTCACCCTCCTCTCAATTATTCGGACTATTCAACAATTGGTATCAGATTTTGTTCCTTGAAGAAGAGCTTATCCACTTGAGGTAGATCCAATAGCACACAAATTGACAATCCCTGTGTTTGATGGATCTAACTTTAGTTTTTGGAATATGAAAATGAGAGGTTACCATATTTCTCTAGGCTACAAGTCTTGGAAAGCTATTGAGACAAAATATGTTGTTCCGGAAAGTGGTCCTAGTATTGCAAATGTGCTCAGCCTATGAAGAAAATGAAAAAGTAAGTTATGCAATCTTTAGTGCATTGTCTAAGACTAAGTTAACAAAATTTATTTCATTGAGCACCGCTTATGAAGTCTAGGAAAAGTTGAAAGAAATCTATGAATAAAATGATAGAGTCAAATTATCAAATAAGTTGACAACTAAGTGCAGATATGAAAAATTGAGGATGGAAGAAGGTGAGGATATAGCAAGCTACTTTCAGAGAGTTGACAGTGTAGTAAATGAAGTCAAAAATCAAGAAGGCACTCTAACAGATGATTTAATGGAGAAGATTTTGATGACAATACCAAAGAGCTACAGTGACAAGATCTCAGCTATTGAGGAAGTTTATGATCCAAAGAAATTCACCAGAGAGAAAAATTTTGGCACCTTCACCAAATTTGAGATGAGGAAATTTAGAAAAGAAAAGGAGAAATCTGAAACAACCTTCAAAGTAACAAAGACAAAAGAAAGTCTGGATAGTGAAACTTTAGATGAGTTGGAAGCAAAATTCATAAGAAAACTGAAGAAAGGTATCGGAAAGTACAAAGGTAAGCTACCTCTTAAATTTTTCAAATGTGGAAATATTAGTCATTTAGCAACTAGGTGTTTAAAAAAAGTAACAAGACAAAAGTTTAAAAAGATCAATAAGAAGGCCTATTATGTTAATGAGAATGCTAGTATTTCAGATGATGAATCAGATCATGAGGATTTTTTGTTTTTGGTGGAAAAGGATGAACCGAGATTTGATATCTCTAATATTTTTCTAAAATCTAATGATAAAACTAAAGTTACATTATATGTTAAAAGAAACATAGATGAATGATTGATTGATAATGGATGTTTGAATCATATGACCATTGACAAAATTAAGTTTGTGAAGCTTGACAAATATTATGGAGCTTCTGTTAGATTTGGAGATGATAAAATCACATAGATTGTTGGAATTGGTTATATTACCTTTGATGGAAAACATAGCACTAATAATGTTTAATATGTGAAGGGTTTATATCATAATCTTTTGAGTGTTAGACAGATGCGTGAAAATGGTTATAATGTGGTGTTTCAAGATGATGGTTGTGAGATCTACTAGAGATCCAAAACTATTATTGTAGCTAGAAAAAGAACAAGTGGGAATATGTATCAACTGGAAGGAGCAACAAAGATATGTTAATTATCTGAGTCTAATGACAGTTGGCTCTGGCACCAAAGGATGTGTCACATCAACTTTGACAATTTGGTAAGGATAAGTTCAAAAAGGGCGATCAGAGACTTTCTAGGACTGACCAAATCAGACAACATTATTTGCAACGGATGTCAAGAAGGAAAAAATATCAAAGGAACATTTTGAGGAAAAGAAGAATCATCTACCAAATTGTTGGACCTAGTAAACACTGAATTATGTGGTCCAACTAGAACAAGAAGCTTATAAGGTGAGAGACATTTCATTCTTTTAATAGAAGATTATTCTAAACTATCTTGGGTCACATTTTTAAGAGAAAAATTGGAGGCTTTAGAAAAATTCAATATTTTCAAGTTAAGAGTTGAGAATGAAGTTGGCAAGAGAATCAAGTTTTTAAGATCTAATAGAGGAGGAGAGTTTACTTTTGATGAATTCAACAATTTTGGTGAGAAACATTACATTAAAAGACAACTATCTACCCCTAGAACACCTCAATAGAATGGTGTAGTGCAAAGAATGAACGAGACAGTTCAAGAGGCAGCTAGAACAATGATCATGGAAGAAAGTTTACCATAGGTCTATTGGAGAGAAGTGATACACACAAAAATATACACTCTAAATAGAGTAGTGTTCTAGAGGAAATGTGGAAAGACATCATATGAGCTATGGAATGGAAGAGCTCCCACAGTAAAATACTTCAAAATTTTTGGAAGAAAATGCTACATCCAGAGAGATGAGGACAATATTGGAAAGTTCGATAGTAGAGTTGATGAAGGAATATTTTTGGCTTACTCCACAAGAAGCAAAGTGTACCGATGTTACAATAAGAGGCTAAATAAGATAGTTGAAAGTGCGAATGTGAAAGTAGATGAAGATGTTCAAATAAATTGTGACAAGAATATTCAATATGAATTAGATGACTTAGATGGAAAAGGACAAAAGGATAAGAAAGAAGAAGAAGAGACAAAGGACTATGAACAATTACAAATAAAACCCCAAGGTATGTATAGAGAAACCACTCAGAAAAATAGATTATTAGAGATAAGAATAAGGGAATCATCACAAGAAGCAAAGCAACTCAAGAGAATTTATTATTCTGTCTACTCTCAGAAACAGATCCAAAGACTGTGGAATAAGTATGCAATGATTAGAATTGGGTAAAGGTAATGAGAGAATAGCTTGATCAGATAGAGAAAAATCAGACTTCGAAACTTGTTCCCAAACTAGAAGACAAAATTGTAATTGGGACAAAGTGGGTATTCAGGAACAAGCTAGATGAAAATGGAAAAGTAATGAGAAACAAGGAAAGATTGGTTTACAAAGGTTACACTTAGATCGAAGGTATTTATTTTGAAGAGGAATATTCCCCTATTTCCTAGATGGAAGCAATCTAGATGTTCTTAGCTTTTGAGCTTTTAAGGATTTCAAAGTCTATCAAATGGAAGTCTACATTGAGTAACTAGAGGGATTTAATTCTAGAAGTAACTCGGATGTTGTTTGCAGGTTGAAGAAAGCTTTATATGGATTGAAGCAAGCACTTAGAGCTTGGTATGGTAGATTAGACAAGTACATGATTGGACAAGGATTTCAAATGGGATCTATAGACAGTAAATTATACTATAGACTTTACTCAAATTAAATTTTGATTGTTGTGGTTTATGTTGGTGACATAATCTTTGGAGGAAATAATGATATGTGCAAAAAAATTGCAGATGAAATGCAGGAGGAATTTGAAATGTCTAGATGATAAGTGAGTTAAATTTCTTCCTTAGACTACAAGTAAATCAGAGAAGCAAAGGAATTTTCATCTCTCAATCCAAGTATACGAAAGAATTATTGAAAAAAATTGGATTGGAGAACTCCAAACCAATTTTTCCACCTATTGTTATTGGCTGCAAGTTGGAAAAAACAAGATGATTCACCTAAATTTGATGCAAGTATGTACAGGTCAATGATTGGAGGATTGTTATATTTGACTGCTACTAGACTAGACATTATGTATGTTGTTTATTTAGTAGTTAAATTTCAGCAAGAACCAAAGGAATCACATGTTGTAGTAAAATGGATCTTTAGATATTTGAAGGGTACATAAGATATGGGGTTATTGTATCCAAAGGATTCAAATTTCACTTTGACAGCTTATACTGATGCTAATTGGGTTGGGTGTGTTGAGAACATGTGGAGCACAAGTGGTGGAGCTTATTTCCTTGGTTCTCGATTGGTTGCTTGGTCAAGTAAGAAACAAGATTTTGTATCTTTATCTACTGTTGAAGCTGAATACATTGTTGCATCCTCATGTTGCACTCAGATACTGTGGATGAAACAAACGTTGAAGGACATTGGAATATCATTTGATTAACCAATCTCAATTATTTGTGATAATACCAGTGCAATAAACATTTCCAAGAATCTAGTACAACACTCTAGAATGAAACATATATCCATTAGATATCACTTCTTGAGAGAGAAGGTTTTGGACAATGAGGTAAGAGTTGAATATGTACCTACAAAAGAGAAGATTGTAGACATCTTCACAAAACCATTGAGCAAAGATACTTTTGAGTATCTCCAAAAAAAGTTAGGGGTTTTTCCCCCTCCTAGTCTACAATAATTTTCACCAGGGTGTGCATTGGTCAAGGGTATTATATACTCACTCTTATCTGGATCAATGCTTGGTGGCTTCCTTATAGGGGGAGTGGAGTAAGTTTTTCAAGGGGAATTTTTACCCTTTGTCCTTCATGTCAAAGGGGGAGAAGAAAAGAAGGTCCTTGATGTTGTTCATGTTGACATTAAGTTTTTTTGTTTTTTGTTGATGGATGTTGTAATCAATGACAAAGGGGGAGATTGTTGGAATGTGATGTTGTTGATTGTTGTCATTAATGGTTGACATTGATGTCAACATATCTTGGTTCATTGATTAAGGTTCGGTTTTGATGCTTTGGTGATCCAAATTGGTGTTCCCTAGTTGTTGTGCTATGATGATCTATCTTTGGTCGTGTTTTTTCTAGTCCCATTAATTTTGCAACATAATGAGATACAATCTTATGGGTCTGGACCGATCTAAAATTGGCTAATGTTCCTCAGAACATTGTTTGAATTGTAATGTGTATATTCTATTCTTTGGTTTTGGATATCATGGATAATATGTAACGTGTTGATTTTAGCAAGGAATTTTTGTATGGTCCATGTTTCATTCCTTTCCACTACGGGAATGTTTTTTGGTGACCTAATTCAAATTGTGTTTGGCTGACTTAGGAGATTATGAATACATTATGTTTGGTCGAATTAGGAGATTATGAAGGCATGGAATGGTATAAGTAAAAGATGATTATGGTTCATGAAAGAAAGTGTGATGAATGTGAATACGGAAATATAGACATTATGAAGTATGCAAAAGTATGACTGGAGGTAGCAAATAGTGAGATTCTATCTAGTGTCACTATTGGTGATAGTTATTTTAGTGATGGATTCCCTTTCATCATTCTTCTGGTAGTGAGCCCTTTTTTGTTGGTAGTGAGCCTTTCTCTTTTGATAGTGATCCTTTTTTATCTTTGGCTATAATAGCCGGCCAGTGAGCCCACCGACAATGAGCCTTACCTACAGTGAGCATTTTGGTAGTGAGCCTTTGTAAAAATAATCTTAACTGGTGTCACCTTAACCAATGTTTTATAATTGACAATTAGAATTCTCTGTAGTTTTTCCCTTCTTGGGTTTCCACATAAATTATGTTTTTCATTGTGCATGGCATTGTTATGTGCTTTCATCTTCATATCTATTAGATTGCTATCTGATTGATTTAATTTTGCTCTGAATTAATTAAAGTCGAGAAAATTATTTTATAATAACTAATTCACCCCCCTCTCAGTTATCCAGACTGTTCAATAGTATTTTGGTTCAAATTCCATGGGGAATAACAATGTAAAACATTTTATCCTTTGCTATTGATTTCAAAGGGGAAGAGAGAATCATGTGAAAAAGTAGAGAAAGTTTTTTTCAAAGACAGAGACTCTTGTAAGGGGGAGAGGATTCAGGAATGTTGTGTAGGCTATCTGATTTGAAAAAAAGAAAAGGAAAGAAAATGTGTTCAAAACTGTTGTGTTGTCTTTGGTGGATTTTCACATCTTTTGTTTCTATCAATGAAAAAGGGGGAGATTTTTGCAAGTATGAAGGTTTTGTCATTGATGTCAATGAGAAGTCTATTGACTGGTGCTGTCATTGATGTCAACTATGGGATGAAGATATCCAAGATATTAAGAAAATTGTGAAAAAGAGGAAAATAGGTTGTACATGTGTAGTTGAGACCTTGAGGAAGTTTTGTCAATATGTGGAACTATCTTTTTATTGCAGAGTCTGAAAATGAGTTGGAATGAAGTAATGATATGAGATGATGACTCTGGTACTTGGTTTCCAAGTGCTTTTGAGAAAATTTGATAATCATAGTGAACTATATTGTAAAAGTGTTCATAGTGTGCTTTGATATTGTGCTCTATGTTTCTTTTGTGTTGATGCTATTCTTGTGCAAATCTTACAAGATATTCAAGGTTTTCATAGGTTGCTATATTCATAATTTTTTTTTTGGATTGTTGTACAATGTGAGATGTTTTCATTTGTGTGTGAACCAGTTGTTTAGTGATATTTTATGTGTCTTGGAAGAAATTTAAATGTTCCACATTTCTCTAATGTTTGGCTTTAGGTTGTGTGAATTTTGGGAATTTTTTATAATGCTAGTATCTTCTTGTATTCATGTTTTTACTTTATTCAGTGCAGTACAAAGTGCGTTTCAATTATCAATATACAAATGAGGGTTACCATTTGTTCTAAGTTGAAGTGTTTGTATGATGCAATTTGGATGAAGTGTTTGATGAACCTTAAGTAGTTCATGGATTATTCTAGATCTTGTTCAAGTGAATTATGTTGTTTGAAAATTTAGAATTGATTTGAGGAAGCATGTACTTAATGTTTATGGTGTTTTGCATGGTTGTTGGCTGACTTTATGTTTAACACTACATGAAAGGCTTGTAAAAGTGTGTTGAGTTGTGATAGGATCTATTTGGGTCTTAACTAAGTATTTATGTAGGTTTCCTTTTCTCCTATCCACCACGAGAATGTTTTGGAGCTGACATATTTTAAATTTATATGTATAACGGCTAATGGCTGACATTGGAGAAGGTTTAGGAGGTTGGGATTGATATAAACGTGTATGGTGTTGGTTTGATTTGAGACATGAAATAGGTAAGAAGCAAGATATATGTGACAGGGTGCTGCCACAATAATGGGTTACACTTTTTGGGACATCCTGATTTTTGCCTAAAATCACATATTTTTAGGAAATACAATGATTTATGATTTTAAAGGTTCCATTTAATTTATTTTAATTAAAGAGGGATTGATCAAACCCCCTTAGATCAAACCCCCTTGGATAGAACCTTGTTAGATTTAAACCATACCTATAATCGAGTCTCCTCTACACCTATCAAAATGCTGATAAAAAACCACTTTTGATTTACCTTTTGGGTGATCAAATGAATTCATTTAAAATTTATTCTTTGTAAGCATGTAGCCCTTATTATAAGCTTCCTAAAAATTATAATTTTAAATATGTTTAATTTGATTATTATATTTATTTTTTATTTCTTGTGAATGTAGGATTTTCAATGAACATCAAAGTTCTTTATTTCACACATACGAAAAAATAGAAAAATAGAGAAAAAAATTTCTAAAAAATACATGTGCCCTAGGTATTGATGTCCTTATTTTAACAAAAAAAGAATAATTTAATTCAAATGAATACAAAAAAAGTTATTCATGCCGAAGTACACCTCTGTCCAAATTATAATTATGCTAACTTGGAAAATTAATTAAAAAAAATATATGTAACAAAAAATTATGAAAAAATATCCATCCCCTAGATATTGGTGTGAAAAATTTTTATTTTAAAAATCAGAATTGTATCCTATCTATAAAAAAAGTTATGTGTGCCGAAGTGAACATCACTTTTTAAAAATGTTGATTAGTAGAAAAAATAAGTTATTAAAAATTACATAAAATGATTCACAATTTATTTTTTAATTTTTTTTAGAAAAAATAATTAGAATCTAGACAAAATATCTAACAAATAACTAGTTTGATTCATTTCCAAAACCTTAATGGTTTAGCTGCTATAGGTGTAAGAAAGTGAATGTCTGGTGGAAAATCCTGATTTTAATGTCAAGTTTGGCCAAAAATTGTAACCCATTATTGTGGGATCACCCGACATTGATTCAAGTGATGTGTGTGATGAAAATTTGAGTAAAATATTGAAAATTTCTTGTTAGTTTTCATAAAGGCGGTGAGTTGAAGGCATTTGAAATCTTTCATGTGAAACTAAAAAGTGTGTAAAAAATTATGGTGGACTCCTTGTTGCATTGAGAATTTTTTCTCTATGTAACATTTCTCTTGTATCTTCTTGCATTCTTTTTGTTGCAGTGACCCCTAGTTGTGAGTCTTTTTGGATAGGGTGTCCTATTCTAGCAGTGATCCCTTCTCACCATGGTTTTTCCCTCATTGGGATTTCCATGTAAATGTGGTGTTCTCTTATGTATGGTGTTGTGATTTCAATTTATTTTATCTGCATTTCATGCTTAATCACACTAATAGAATAAGGGTTTAATGAATGCTTGTGGATTTGATTATTGTTGAGGGTCTTGAAGGTTTAATTTGGTACAACTAATTCACCTCCCCTCTCAGTTGTCTTTTTCATTTCAACATTTAGTTCATTAATAATATTCAAAAGATCTAAGAACTTGGATTTATTTGGTTCTAATAAAACACTAGTATTCTCTTGGAAGAATTTTACTGAATCAAAAACTCATCCTACCATCCCCTCTTACCAAATATTTCATGAAAAATTGGTCCTCAATACTTAATTACATACTTGGAATTAGAATTTGCAAATATTATGGTGATATACTCACTCATATCAATAATTAAGAGGTAAACCAATTCAAAGCTCATGGGAGATTTTTGGCTATCATCTCAAAGAACTTGAAGCTTCAGATCCAAATAAGATAAGCTACTCTACAATATGTCTTCTTCATTAATAAAATTAAGGATTACCTCCAAGGATAATAATAAAAAAGATTCACAATAGAATACACCACTATAGATTAAAAAAAAGGATCAAAAGTACTAATCTACATAATAGCCATTTAACCATTAAATATATAATACTATGATAATCTAGTCATAGAAGCATAGCATATGCATTTCAAAATATATAACTTAATCCTAATGTTAAACATGATATCTATGCATAAGAGTTGAGGGTAGTCACTACAAGAATTAGTTAAATAGTATCTAAAGCACCGAAGTTAGAGGAGAGACTGGATAGTTTTTACTCCAAAACATGGTTGTATGATCATTACAACCACTCCTAATGTAATATAAACCACAAGTTTTTTGAATGGCATGAATGAATGATTTTTTAATTTTAAGTAATCATCACTAATGCATGCAATGTGAGAAGCCTACTCCAATTCTATAAAAATTCAGGGTATGTTTATCCAATACTAAAAAGATTTAAATAGAGCATAAAAAACAACACAAGCATCTCCATAGTAAATTTGGAAGGTTTCATAATTAACAAGACCTTTTCATGGAACGAAACAATAAATGAAACAAAAACATATAATGTTGTTAACAAGAAGTTAAATCAAGGGAGTTGTGTTTAAAATTTTTAAGCAATTGGTTTCTCATTGTGGAGACCCAAGTTTGAATCTCCAAAGTGACATATCGACACTGGAGCACATTGTGTAGTGGTATTCTTGTCGTCAACATGTTGGTCCATAGTGGGAATATTCTTCCTTAGTGGATGGTTGTACAAGGTTTGGGCTTCAACATAAACCCTCAATCTAAAAAACAAAACAATGTTATGAGTTTAGTACATTAGAAAAAGAGCATAACATGAACATTTTCTTACAAGTTGTATTTTAAAAGTATGTACTATGATCACTATTAAATTTGGTAAATTGTGTTAATTGATAAAAATGTGACCAAATTAACATGATTATGTAATTAGTGCTTAGATAGATAATTGTCATTGTGGGGTTAACTTGTGAAAGATATTTGATGAATTGAGAGAATGGTCTAGGTATTCAATAAGAAGTCAAGGTATTTTTGTACATTATAGCATACCTCTAAAAGCATTTTAGAAAGTTGCAAAACACCCAAAACAGTTATAGACTCTTACCATGCATACATAGATTCTAATAATTCTGAACAACTTCACACCACTCATTCTTACTATTACAGTTATTTTATTTCCAAATAGGGAAGATAGGTATTTTCTATCTTTCCTTTCTTCTTCTAAAACTACTGTGTTGTATAGTTCCTATGTATAGATCTCACAAAATAACCAACTCAAAAACTTTGTGATCATTAATATCATACCTAAAAATTTAAGATTCAACTACATTTAATTAGGGGAAATATCTGAAAATGAGTTAATGGTGCACATCAAAAACCTAGGGATACAATGGTTAGTTTGTAGAAAACACATTGAAGTGAGAAACTATCCTGTCTGAAGATGAAGAGAAAAGGAAGTGTGATTCATATTATAAACTATTTTAGGTATTTAATTTATCATTTGAAAAAACAGGAACCAAACATGTAATGGTACTATTGCTAAAAGGCAGCTTTCTTGGATGACCTATCTATTAAGTGGAATTTTTAGTGCATTAGCTTATTGTAGCCATGGTCCATAAAATCAACTCTTTATTGAGATTGTTAGATAGTTTGAAGAGAAGTTTGATTTTAATCACAAATCATTTCAAAATGATCAAGCAAACTCAATCTCACTCACACTCACATCTATCTAAGACATTATCAACCCACTTTTTGGTGGTATTAAAAAATATTTGCAAAAATTACATCAAACAGGTTAAGAGAAAAGAGCATATACCAAATAATGTTGGAGAAATAATAGGAAAAAAAATTGAAAATGAAAATAATGATGAGGAAATCCTCTCAACTCCAAATTGTTAAATCCCGTAGAAGAAAGAAGTGGATGATATCAACTTAAGTTTGTAATATGGTAAACAAAAATTAAAGACTTCCATGCCCACATCAAAATGTATTTCTGATAGTAATTATTTCAAAAAGGAGTTAAAAGTTGAAGGATATTTGGATTTTCTTAATGTCCTTGTCACAAGAAAGGGTATATGTAGGATCATGATGGGCTAAAAAGTGGCGATATGATGGGTATTTGTAGGGTATGTGGCTAACGACATTTTTTAAACCCAAAATTGATGAAACAAAAAGGGTTTTTAAAGGATATTCTCATCTTTCCACCAATATAAATTATGCTTTGTTTTGAATTTAATAAATAATTATTATTCATTTTCTATTTAAATTATGAATAAAGTCCTGATTGATAGGCTGATTGAAAAAAATCTATAGCTTTCAAATAGTATCACATTTTTTGAATCTAAAGCATGCATCACATTCTATGCTTCACATATTATAGGATTTTTTAAAAAAAATCATGAATTTTTGACCAAGTTAAGGTGGTCAGATGTACGAGTTTTTATATTTTATAAAAGTTGTAATAAAAAATTCATAATTAATTATTTAATTGGAAAAAAATTACAAAAAGTATGCATCACATCCGGACATGAGTCCTCTACTTATATCTAAAATATTATAAAAAAATATTATCATTTTATTGTGATTAGGATGGTCAGACAGGCACCTACTTCTTATTTTTTCCTTGATATTTAAGTACTACTACATTGAAAATTCAAATTTTCACCAAATAGATTTTTTTCTTTTAAATAAACCTATTAGTTTAAAAACTACATTCAATTTTCTACAAATTCTACTCTTACATATTTTTGAAATAATATAGATAACTTATTCAAATTTTTATGTCAAGTTTTCTATCTCTAATTTTCTGAATTTTTTGCCACTTGAGGGCCTATTTTTTCCATGATGATCCTACACATACTTGAAAATCTAATGAGTCTCTAATTGTTGGAAATAGTAATTGTCTAAGCCTCTTCATGTCATCCCCTAGTTCACCTACCTGTTAGGAGCCTCCAACAACAATTTGCTTTTTTGGATCTCCATCCCAGTTTTTCTCTTGATAGCTCCAAAATTAAATGTGGTAGGTGATTTTGAATTTGAGAGGGAATTTTTTTTAATAGCAAAAAAAATAATTGAAGACAGTAAGTTATGTCATTTGGAAAATAAGAAGTTTTGTGTGCAACAACAGTCTAAGAAAAGGAATGTTTTTGTGTGAGTTCTTTGTGTGATTCAGAGAAACTCTTGAACAACAACTATAGTTTGTTTTGGGCGTGTTTACAGTGACCACCTGCAAGCTCGTGAAGGCTTAGTGTTTTTCCAGGAACATTAGATAGTTCCAGTTGAATAGAAGGAAAGTGAGCTATGTGCAGCTCCTGATAATTTTGTGTTTTGGCTATAGCTCTAGAATGTTGTGTGTTTAGTTTGTAAACAGTACATTGCAATTTAAGTTTAAAAGCATTTTGTAATGTCATTTCCAACTTATTGAATAGAAAATAAATTTGCATGTCTCCTTGCATTTTTTGTGCTTCTGCATTTTGTTTGGGTATTCGTAGTTGATTAGGAAAGAGAGAAAAAATTCTATGTTGTTTTGTACATTCAGAAATTTCTACGTGGTATCAGAGCCATAGGCCCCATTTCTTTATGAGTTAGGGCATTTTTTTCTTGGTGTTTAAATTTTTTCTTGTTCGAGACATGGCTGGAGATGAAGGGAAGATTTAGCAGCAACCATCATCCTTTAATGCAAAGAACTATGATGTTTGGGAAACGAAGATGAAGACCATAATGGTTGCAAATTATTTGTGGGAGTTTGTGATCAATGGGTTCAATGATGTAACTGATCCTATAGCATATGCAATTCTCACAAACACCCAGAAGACCCAGTTGAAGGAATTGAGTAGATAAGATATTAAAGCATTAAGTCTTATTGAATCATCCTTGACAAAGGCCATTTTTTCTAGAATTGTGGTAGCTAAATATGCAAAGGAAGCTTGGGAAATCCTCCAGACCAGCAACAAAGGGACTGATAAGGTCATATTGGTGAAGCTTTAGATGCTTCAAAGATAGTTTGAGACTCTTGAAATGAAGGTTAGTGAATCCATCTCATAGTTTCACACAAGATTCTCAGGTTTGATAAACAATTGAGGGTGAATGCAAAAGTCATGGATGACCAGAGGATTGTGGAGAAAATCCTTACGAGCTTACCCATGAAATTTGATCCAGTTGTCATTTCCATAGAAGAGGAAAATGACCTCTCAACATTGTTAGTTGATGAGATGATGGGTTCACTACAAACCCATGAGCAGTGCCTAAATAGGTCTGCTACTTCTTCCCAAGAGCAATCTTTTAAAGATCAATCAAATGCAAGAGGAAGGGAGAGAAGAAACAATGGTGGAATGAGCTCAAGAGGTAGAGGTTGTGGAAACTTTAGACAAGGAAATGTTGGAGGAGAAAGCTCAAGATGAGAAAACATCCAAGAGGGAGCAAGTAGATCTCAAACCAACTCCTGACAAGGCAAGAAGAACAACAATTCAAATTGGAAGAATGAAAAAAGCAATGTTGAATGCTACTACTATCATAAATTTGGTCATTATGCAAGTGAGTCCTAGAAAAAGCACAACAATCAGTCAAAACAAAATGCAAATGTCATTGATGTGAATGTGGCTAAAATCAATTAGTCTGCATCCTTCATCATGTGCAACATTGGTGAAGAAGGCATCCCCAAAGTCTGGTATTTGGACAACGGTTGTGGCAACCACATAAGTTGTAATGAAAGTTTTTTTTCTTTCATTGATAAGAATGTAAAGTTGGAGATAAGAATGGGGAACAATGGTTTAGTTCTAGTTTTGGGAAGAGGATCTATCATGATCTACACCAAGAAAGGTGAAAAGAAGGAGATTCAAAATGTATTTCTCGCTCCCGGGTTAAAGATAATCTCATGAGTGTTGGAAAACTAATCCAAAATGGATATCAAGTTCTGATGGAGAAGGGTCAATGCATTATTTATGACAAGAATTAGAGGACGAAAGTGTTTGCAGTTATTCAAATGACAATGAACCAAATGTTTCCTTTGAAGATTGAGATGTGTTTCTCATCTCAGTTCGTAGCTGCGCCTCTAATGAATGAAAAATATACAACAATACAACAAGTAGCCCTCAGGAGCACCATTCAAGACAGCTCCAAGATATGGCATCTCAGGTATGGAAACTTAGGCTATGCTTGTTTAAGTCTTTTGTCTAAGAACAAAATGATTGAGACATGTTTCTCATCTCAGTTCGTAGTTGCACCTCTAATGAATGAAAAATATAAAGAAATATATCAAGTAGCCCTCAGGAGCACCATTCAAGACTACTCCAAGCTATGGCATCTTAGGTATGGACACTTAGGCTATGCTTGTTTAAGTATTTTGTCCAAGAACAAAATGATTGATGGTTTGCCAAGAATAGAAAAGTCTAATGTTAAGTGAAAAGTCTAATGTTAAGTGTGAGGCTTGCATTTTGGGCAAGCAACATTGGCAACCCTTTCAATTAGGAAACTCTACAAGGGCAAGAGAACCTTTGGAACTGGTGCACATAGATTTGGTAGGCCCTATGCAAACCACATCTATTGGTAAAAGCCAATATTTTATGACCTTCTTTGATGATTACAACCGTAAGAGGTGGGTGTATTTTCTGCAACATAAGTCTAAAGCATTTGATAATTTTTTATTGTTTAAGGCCCAAGCTGAAAAGGAGAGTGGAAATTTCATCAAGTTCCTAAGTTCAAATAGAGGGGGAGAGTATACCTCCAATCAGTTTGTGAATTTTTGCAAGAAAAATGGCATCAGGAAGGAGCTAACAACTAGTTATACTCTGCAGCAAAATGGAGTGGCTGAGAGAAAGAATAGGACCATCATGGAGATGGAAAGAAGCATGTTGAAAGCAAAGGGACTCCCAAATGAATATTGGGGAGAGGTTGTAGCAAAAATTGTATATCTGATAAATAGAATTCTAACAAAGGTGGTTCGTGACAAAATCCCACAAGAGGCATGGACAAAATGCAAGTGGATGGTTGAGCACTTAAGAGTGTTCAAGTGTGTGGCATATTCTCATGTGCCCAAAGAAAAGAGGTAGAAATCAAATGACAAGGGTGAGAAGTACATTTTCACAGACTATAGTGAGGAGTCCAAAGCCTACATGTTGTATAACCTGTTCACCAGGAAAATCATCATCAACAAGGATGTGGAGTTCCTAGAGGATGAGTCATGGGATGGATTGATAGTTTTTGATATCTCAAAACTACTCTTGACAGCTCCTGAAGTAGAAGAAAATTAACAAGTGCAGAAATATGAGCCTACAGTAGCTCCTGATAGCTCTAGATGAGCTCCTAACAACTCCTCACAGCTCCTGACGTGAGTAGATAGAAAGGAAAGCAGCCACAAATAGCTAGAGGATTGGCTCTTGAGAGCTCCCAACAACTTTGGACAAGGTATGTTCAACCAAGCAGCAATAGTAGTGAAAGTTTACACCCCACTCTTGCCTCCCTAATGCCAAGAAATACCAAGAGTCTAAGGGAGATCTACCAAAGTGAAAGGTATCATGAAGAATTTGATGAGAGTGTGAGTTTTGCATTGTTTTCTTGTAGTGATCTAGTTTATTTTGAGGATGTTGTGAAAGAGGAGGAATGGTGTAAGGCCATGGATGATGTGATAGATGCAATAGAGAGGAATGAGACATGGGAGCTAACTGATTTTCCTCCCAACAAGCAAGTTATTGGAGTGAAATGGGTCTACAAGACCAAATGCAATGTCAAATGAAAAATAGAGTGACACAAGGTACGATTGGTGGTTAAGGGGCACAAACAATAGTTTGGTAGAGACTATGATGAGACATACACCCCCATTTCAAGGATGGAGACCATCCAAGAAGTCATAGAAATTGCATCCTAGCACAAATGGAAGGTGTTTCAAATGGATGTGAAGTACACCTTCTTAAATGGACTGTTGAAAGAAGAAGTTTATGTGGAGCATCCACCTGGTTATGAAATTCTAGGTCAAGAAAAAAATTATATAGGCTAAAGAAGGCCCTCTATGGGTTGAAACAAGCTCCATGGGCATGGTACAGCAAGATTGACTCATATTTGATGAGCAATGGCTTTAGTAAAAGTGATGGTGAGCTCGGTCTTTACATCAAAGCAACAAAGGGTAAGATTTTGATTGTTGTCTTGTATGTTGATGATCTAGTTTTTACTAGGGATGATGATTTCCTCATTGTTGATTTAAAGAGGCCATGAAAAGAGAGTTTGAAATGATAGATTTAGGTCTCTTAAGATATTTTATGGGCATAGAAGTAAAACAAATGCATGATGGTATTTTTATCTCTCAAGCAAAGTATGCAGTAGAGATTTTGAAAAGGTTTAGGATGCAAGATAGCAAACTTGACCCCACACCTACAGCCATAGGTCTAAAGTTGAGCAAGGAATATATTAGCATTAATGTGGATCTGACCATGTTTAAAAGTTTGGTTGGAAGTTTGATGTATTTAATTGCAACAAGGCCTAATATAATGCTGGAGTGAGTCTTATTTCCAGATTTATGTAGACTCCAAGAGACACCCATTGGAAAGTGGGTAAAAGAGTCCTAAGGTATGTGAATGGAACCAAAGGATATGGCATTTTGTACACAATAGCAAATGAATTTTGGCTAGTTGGATACACAGATAGTGATTGGGCGGGAAGTTTGGATGATAGGAAGAGCACATCCAGCTATGTGTTTCATTTGGGTTTGGGAGCTATCTCATAGGCTTCCAAGAAAAATCCCATAGTTTCCCTATCAACAAATGAGGCTGAGTATATAGCAGCAAATGCAGCAGCATGTCAAGCTATTTGGCTAAGAAGAATCTTGGCAGATTTGAGAGAAGACCAAGAGGATGGAACAATAATCTTTTGTGACAATGTTTCATCAATAGCTTTGACGAAAAAATCCTATGTTTGATGGAAGAAGCAAGAACATTAAAATCAAGTATCATTTTATCAAAGAGTTAGTTGAAAATGGTGAAATCAAAATGGCATTTTGTAGGTCTAAACAATAGCGAGCAGACATATTCACCAGGCCCTTGAGTAGGGACAGCTTCGAGCACCTAAGGAATAGTTACAACATTGTTGATTTGGATCAGGATTGATTTTTCTTTGGTAGCTCAGTTAAAGGGGGAGTGTTCAAAATATTAATTGTCTGAGCCTCTTAATGTCATCCCCCAATTCACCTACCTATCAGGAGCCTCCAATGGCAGTTTTCTTTTTGGGACCTCCATCCTTGTTCTGCTCCTGACAGCTCCATAATTAAATGTGGCAGGTGATTTTGAATTTGAGAGGGAATGTTTTTTGAATAGACAAAAAAAAGAATTAAAGATATTAAGTTATGTCAGTTGGAAAAGAAGAATTTTTGTGTGCAGCAACAGTCTAAGAAACAAAATGTTTTTATGTGAGTTCTCTGTGTAATTTAGAGAAACTCTTGAACAACAACAACTGTAGTTTGTTTTGGGTGTGTTTGTAGTGAGCACCTGAAATCTTCTAATAGCTTAATGTTTTTCCAAGAAAATTAGATAGTTATAGTCAAATAGAAGGAAAGAGAGCTTTGTGCAGCTCCTGATAGTTTTGTGTTTTGGCTACAGCTCCAAAATGTTGTGTATTTAGTTAGTAAATAGTAGATTTTAGTTTTAGTTTGAAAACATTTTCTAATGCCATTTCCAACTTATTGAAAAGAAAATAAATTTGCATGTCTCCTTGCATTGTTTGTGCTTCCACATTTTGTTTGGGTATTCCCATTTGATTGGGAAACAAAGCAACGGCTTTGTGTTGTTTTGTGCATTCAAAAATTTCTACACTATTTGCATGTTCCATCATGCCACAACCCAGATCAAAAGCAAGGGTTATTTTAAAGATGGGGCTTTCAGGCAGATCTAAAGAAATCATGCGAGCAAACAAGTTATGGATGAATTGTCAGCATATTCTTAGCTTGTGCCAAAATGGAAACATTTTAATAGGATATGAGCATTTATCAAGCATGAACAATAAAAAAAATTTGTCACTATTGCAATTGTAAGAGTCCAGCTATACTTGTATACAAATGTGAAACTATAGAAAAGATATGTGAACAGTTTTGTCAACATATCCCAAGGTAATGAGGCACTTGAAAATCACTAGAGTTTCAAGCTTACACAAAATTTTATGACTTTTGTAAAAACTAAACAAATAAAATTGACAGGAAAGAGGCCCTTTCCCCAACAAAAATGAGATATTAATAATGTTTATAAAATGATAACTTAAATTTTAAAATCTCTTATGCACAAATTCAGAAAAAAGCAATCCCTTTAGGAATTCAACCCAATGTAGACTTTTAATTCCCCTTATCATATGAGCATGCTAAAGGAAGTGACTAACTGACCATGAAAGCATGAGATCATGCATAGTACCTCAAGATATGTGGTTTTATAGAGTACATTGATAGTGGATTTTGCATAAAACTTATTCACAAATTATAGAAAATTTTTAGGAAATTCTTTAATGAATGTATTTATTCAACAAGATCAGTTTGTAAAACTAATTCTATATCATCATGCACTTCAAATTTTAACTTATGAAATTACAATATTTGCTTATATTTTATATGCAATCAAGATTTATTTTCTACCTGATGTGGACCGGTTTCCACTTCCCATCACTTTACAATGTTGTTGCCTCTTAAACAAAGACCCCAAAGCTCCCAAAGTGTCACAACCTAGGGCTTTGATACCTATGTAATGCCCACTCCTAAATAGAACTATACTATTTATTATTTTTCTATCAAGATGTCAGCAATGCCCCCTTTTCCCAAGGGAAGATTATATTCACTATACAAAGAGAATGATCCCATCATTGAGGTATGCCTTAAGTGATCATAATTTAATGTTCATAGGCAAGTATGGTTTTCTTGTAAACACTCTTTATTCACTAAATATTTGCTTAAGGTAGATCCATGTGCATTACATATGAGTATAAGTAATATATAGATATTTTTTGTACTAAGTTGCAAATTTGAATGAATAGATTATCAAAATAGGAGGGAGTTTTCCAAAATAGGGTCACTACCCTTGATGTCCCTAATACCAAGCTTACACACAATAAATATAAAGAATAACTTTTTTTGTTTCAAATATTGTTAGCTGCATTATTTACCAATTTCAAGTAATGATGATTCATGCTTTAGAGAATGAAATCATCATAACTACAATAAAAAAAATTCAGTACTATCCATCTCATTAGTCACATGGTACAACTTATATAAGGGAAAGAGATTATGCTCCAAACAAGTGATTAACACATCTAACATGTAACTAGTTCTATCACAGTAAGGAAAAAATAATTTAATAAATTGTTGTAAGCTCTGCCCTTATTTTAATGAGATTCAAGCATAGTTACCTCAGAAATAAAATATTTTAATATGAACAGTTGATGTCATATTTGTAACAGTGGATTGACCATGCCATGTCCTATCAAAAGCGGTGAGGTTTTTATTGAAATTGAGATTAGTGGTTCATCTAAAATTGATCACAATGAATCTAATACACATCCAAGTAAACCATTATGGTTCATTATAAATCACTATAGCTCATTTGAAATTTTTTTTGAAGTAGACTATCAATGAGGTGTTGTTTGGTCTAAAATCCCCTAAAGAGCTGAAAATGATAGCCATCAATTACAACTCATAAATACTCATAAATCACAACAACACATACAAATAAGCATACATATTGTTTTGTATCTGTTATGAACTACAAAGGGAGGTTAACTAGAAAATACAGAAGCAAGTAAAGAAATCACAACTCATAGAATGCATTGAAGCAATGAGGAAAGTTATAGATATATTTAGGAGAAAATACTTCTCAGCATGTAAGAAATGGTAGGTAAGGTGATAGAAATTCCCAAAAGATAATGGATATGTTGCAAATTCCAAGGTCTTGAAAGGTAAGCAAATATTGAAATGATAATGCTAAGTTTTTCAATATTGAAACACAAACATTATAAAATCTGCTCAACAAGAAATACCAAATAATGGATATTCTACTAAAAATATTGTAACTGATTCTTGACCATTGAAATTTTACAAGAAAAGGCCAAGGATAAAGGTGAATTTTGTGTAAATACTACAGGGGTTGTGATTACATTATGTTGGCCAAGAACACAATATAAATGCAAAGGAAACAACATATAAGACACAAAATACCATGTAAACTATAAGATTGATATAGAAACAATGTAAAAGTTGTGGTTATGGTGGGAGAATAGCATAGTTCCAGCTAGATTAGAATTTGCTAAATACACCAAATAAAAGAGTGTTAAATGTCTCAAACAAATTCGTTTCAAAAGGAATGTGCACTACGGAATTATTAATGAAAAACTATATCTAGACACATGCAATGTTATAAGATTTATCTTCAGTGCAAGGTATAAAATATACTATTTCTTTATCACAACATAAAAGGATTTTATACAAGGGAACATTACAAAACTGGACCATAAAATGAATACATTATAATTTTTGTATTCATTAATAAAGGTCAGCAACACTACAATTGTGATCAAAAAAAAGTTCTAGCTAGCCATGACCATTATGGCCTGGAAAACCACAAATGGAAACAAAAATAATCATTTTTTTCTATTATACATTATATATTTATATTACTATTGTCGATTAATACTATTGTTGTATGCATTATCTTTCAATATGAAATCAATATCACATATATTTAAGAAGATTTGATTCATTAATTCAATCATAATTCTAGCGATTGTTGCAAACTATCTGATAAATCAACATAGTAATAATTTGTTCTTGTGTTATTCCCTTTATAGTTGAATTCATCAATTCACAAAACTTAATTGATACAAATTACAACATAACAACAGTAGAAGAAAATTAAAAGCATTAGATAAAAATAATAGTTTACTAGATTTAGAAAAATGAAACTCCTATGCTTACAGCCCAAGTCTTTTTCCAAATTATACCTCAAAATAATTCAACAATCAAATTGGATCAGAAAAATATAAAGAATATTCATATATCCAATATTCTTCTGCAAATCCAAATTATTTTCTGAACCTACAAACACAAAATAGAGCAGCCCAATCTTTCTCTCCTCCCAATCATAGGACTAAAAGGTCCACCCCCAAGCTGGAGACAAAACCCCAAATTCCCAAAAAGATTAAAATAAAATAAAAACCGAAACTTATACATGGACTCACAAACATAGAATCTGATCATGAAATTCTTGCAAAGGGGGAGAAGCGACATTCCCTTCCCTCTTGGGGAATAACATTAAGCATCCAATCCCATAATCAACATTTAATTCCTCCATTCACACCACCTCCATGCCAACCACTCCACAACCAAATTCTTCCATAAACAACACCTCTAATATCACACACATCTCTATACAATTCATATTAGATCAAAATATCCAAGAGAGGCTCCACACCCTCCTCAACCACAAATGAAGGAGGCTTTCATCCCTCAAACGAGATCCACTCCCCGTACACACACAAACCCCCTAATACTCAACTTGACACCACACCAAACAATAAAAAACAACAAAAATTTTTCAACCATTTATCAAGATTGTGATAACAACACAAAAATTACCAATACATTTCAAACATACTTTGGCTTTCCAAGTTAGGATCAGCGTAAACAACCTATCCCACTTTTTCCAAGTCTTTTTCTTACCAACATCATCCTACAACCAATTCTTTTTGTCCTACCCATTCCCCCAAAAGAAAACAATAAATAAAGAAAAATAACAATCTACAACACTTTTCATTTCCTCTTCCCCCCAACCATTCAAATTTCCCCCCTTAAAAATAAAATAACTCCCAACTCATCAATTTCCCTCAAAACAATATCCAAATGAAAATACCATACAAATGAAAACTTATTTCCCTACACAAACAATTTCACATAAAATTCAAATTTACATCCCAACATTAAACTCCTGTGACCAAATTAAATTATAAAAAAACAAAAATATTATGTGGCATTTGGACTTTGTCTCCAATACTTAAAGTACCTAGGCTACCACCTGCAAATCTCATTAGAACCTTTAGTAAATTTAAAAATTTATAACCAGAACATTAAATATAAATATTAAATACAAAAATTAAACATTTATGTCGATACTCCAAAATAATAATATTCATAAATCAAAGTTAAATCAAAATCTCTATCATCATATTAGCTATGCCTCACAAGTTTAAAGTGTTATATTTTTATCATTTTCCTTTGTTAAACCACTTCAAACATAGGATGCTCATCAATTTTCCCTTCTTCTTTCTTGCATCACTCGAAGGCTCTATTAGGGAAATTATGGAAATTGTGGTCAAAAACCCTAACAAACTACCCCCATTATCCCTCCACCAAGGTCACATTATCTTTCTTTGCTAGTTTCACCTAGCTCCCTATCCATAGAAACCCATATCAATTGTTATAATAGAGGAACCTGAGCCCTCACACTGGTCCCTCGCTAAACCTTCACCTACCATTTAGGTGGGCCCTAAAAGAAACAATCCTTTTGCATCTAGTCAACCCCTTGAGGATCCCAAATATAAACCCCTAACCAAAAAGAAAAAAGGTGGCATGATCTTGGCTCAATATAAAGCTACTACAAGTCTTTGTGAGCTAAAAAACACACCCACAAAGAAAGGAAGTAAATTTTCTACCAATACCAAGCAAGATTCGAAAAAGGGTAAGAAGGACACCACTTGCCAAGTTGAGGAACCACTCATGCAAAATGAAGATGTGGACTTTGTTGACAAAGAATCCCATGGGGATATAGTGGTTACTACTAGTGTTGACACGGGGGCTGAGAAAAATAGTGTCTAAAGATCTAATATATTGGAAAAGCATAAAAAAGAGGTCATGGTTGATAAAATTTCCAATAGTTCAAAGCATAATGGTGGTAAAGATGATAGCAAGCATGACACTTGTGAAGATACCGAGGAGTTTCTAAAAGGGTTGAGTCAATTCCTCAAGTTAAATAGGATGATTCAACAAGAATCCAAACCAAAATCCTCTAATCATAATAATTGGGTGAAGGTGACTAATAAGGTGGAAGTTGATAAGAACAAGGAGCTCAACTACCTGAAGGCTTGTGTTGCTAAACTAGAATAGAAATTCACAAAGCTAACCCACTTCCAAATCAAGATCATCCATCACTCTTCTATAACTCTATCGAGAGTGTTGAGAAAGGATGCTAACAAGAATAATTTGGAAGAGAAATCCAACAATAAGTGGGTTGGGGATGATGTGTTGAAACTCCTCTTTGAGGAGTGGAAGAGTTTAGCTGAGTAATGGGTGGGGTGTGTTTTTCTATTGGGTGGGTCCAGTCCTTTTGATTTCTATCTATTGTTTTTGTATCTAGAAAATATGTTGTTATAGTTTTTATTTTTTTGTACCATCGAAAAATGGACCCTTCCCATTTTCATGGTCTTTTAGGTCTTGTTTCATAGTGTTGGAACAATGTTGCTTTACTTTATGATGTATCTTGGCTTGAACATGCTTATTCTGGTGCTAAAATTCAATGAACGACATATTGTGAAGGTGTTGTGAAGTTTTGTAAGACATTTCTACATTCTTCTAGACTTTATTTAATGCAATTCACCTTAAAACCACCTTTTCACTCATCAACAAGTCCTATTTTGAAGTGTTACAAAGTCTTATAACAAGATTTCATGCTCTTCTAGGCATATTTTCACTATTTACACCCTTCTCATGCTTTATTTTGTCTCTTTATGCCCTCATATGCTTATATTAAGTGTATTTTTGGGTTCTATCCTGACAAACAACATTAAACAAAACATTATTTTTGACACTTGGTTTTGGGTCCCAGGTGGGACTCATTCACCAAGGGTGGCGAATGAGTCCCCCTTGGCTCCAAATTCAAAATATTTCAAAATTTCTTTTGAGATTTTACTCAAATTCACTTCATGTTGGCCTATGATGAGGTATGAACAAATACTAAGGCACAATATTTGTATAAATATGTTATTTTAGCCTCATTTCAACCACCAATTCATCCAAGCATTCAATCTCTTACAATCACCCGTTCAATCAAGCAATCAAGCATTTTGCATCTTCAATTCAAGCAATTTCAAGCACTTTGGATCAGCATTGGTATCACTTCAGATTTACATATTCAAGGATGTGGCAATTTTTTAATACTTGCATGTTATTCATTTATCATTTCCTTTACATTTCATTTATCTTTATTAGGTTTGATTACCAAAGTGGGGTTTGACCAAGGCAAACCCCTATTCACTAACCTCGCAACATTTTTCCCCTTTGTGCATGTGTATTTGTCGCTTTGTTTTGCAGATTTAACAAGTTTAAAGGTGTTGAAAAGTGGAATTCAAGTCAACTAGGCTCTTCAAGTCAACTCATCATCTTTTCAAGAATTTTGAGCATTTTTTAACCATTTTCTATAGAGTTGACCCCGACAACCTAATATTTAGACATTGTCAGATCTGCAGTAGCGGTGTTGACTTCTAATTTTCTAGAAATCTTGGGGAGGATTTATTTGCCACCCTTGGAAAATGAGTCCCACTTGAAATCTAAAAATCTGCATTTTTTCAAAAATCAACTCCTGGCTGTCAGAAATCAGTTCTCGAAACTTTTTTAGTAGTAGGGCTGATTCGCCACCCTTAGCAAATGAGTCCCACTATGAAAAATCAAAAAAATTCATCAACATTCCAGACACTCCAACAAGTTCACACAACATCCAGGTGCCCTCAGATTTGACCCTATACCTTTTGTTATGCATATTTCTTTCAATTTCTTCATCTTTCATAGTTGTTTACATATCACAATATGTTTTCAAACATAGCTTAAATTGCACTTTTGCATTGAATTTATATCATCTTAATTATTCAATTACATTTATTTTAATTCATTTACACCATATCACATTGCATACATCCTAATTTGAATGTGCATAAGCATTTTGGAACCCTAAATCTCTCTCTTTCTAGGTGGAAAATCTTAGGAAGAGAGCCAAGCATTTTTGGGTTCCTAAAATCTATGTCACATTTTGGTGAACCCAAATTTTGAACATTTTTAACCTTCTAATTGCATTCATATCTTGCATTCTAGTTTTTATTTGCATTGAAATTTAATTAGGACATTGATTTGTTATTGCATTATAAGATCTTTCATTTTGCATTAGTGAAAAACTCATTTAGTTTTCATTCTTACATTCAATTCCATTGAAAAAATTGAAACTTTGCATTTTGTGTCTGTATTTGCATTCTAAAAAACATTTAAATCATTCTTAAAATTATGAAAAATACAAAAAAAATTGTATCTTGGGACTCATTCGCCACCTAGGGCGAATCAGTCCCTCTGCATATTTTAGACATTAATTTTGCACTCTTTCTAGCATTTTTCTGCATTTCTATTTTTTGTATTTCCATCTCTGTTACAATTATCAAATCTTTTGTTATTTGCACTTTACATTCTTAGAATAGCTTTCATTTCCATCCACTCCTCCTTTGTGGTACTTGCATGAGTTTTTGGTGCCCTATTGATAATACTTTAATGAGAAGAAGTTCTAGACTCATGGCATCCCATGATAGCATTTTTGTTGTGGACCTTGGCATCTCACGAGCTCCTACTCCTAGTATGGACAATGGTGCATTAGGCCCTAACAATACCACTTTCATTCCTTCACCTTTCCATCCTATACATGTTGACAATCAAAAAAAGTCTCTCCCACAAGAAAAGGTTATTAACATTCATGAGGACTTTGCACATTTACAACAAGACTTGTCACTTGAAAACATTTCCACCACTACTATACCCACTATTGAGAACCTTCATCGCTTAATTGAAAGTGATGATGGCTTGCAAGTGCTAAAACAAATAGCCGTTATTTACAATAAACATGCCTCTTCCATTATTGTTGCTACTTCCTTCAATCCAATTATGTTGCTACTTCCTTCCCAATTTCCACTAGCATTCCTACTTCCTTTATGGCATCGCAACCTCCTTCCACCACCTTCACACCACTTACTATTCCTTCCACTTCCCCTAATATCACCTACACTCTATCAATATTTTCCCTTCCATCTAAACCACATTATCCTGATCCCTTTATGACACAACTCCTTAACACTGTTTCATCCATGCAACACCAACTTTCCAACTTTAGTCAAGCTCAAACTACTCCAACCACATATCTTGTTTGTAGCAGCCTCTTATCATTAAAAATATTATGTACCCTGATGCTAGAAGGGATCAAAATGTCGAGATTTGAAAAATATGGAGGAAAAGGAGATCCTATCAACCATGTCAATGCTCTTACTGCCTTGTGTTGTGATTTTTTCCTTGATGATAAACTCTTAGCAAAACTATTTCCAAGGACCTTGAAGGATATTTCTTTAGAATGGTTTTCCAACTTTCCTAATCATTCCATCTATTCCTTTAATGAATTGGAGAAAGCTTTCATTAATCACTTTCAAGTGCACATGACACCTAAAAATACAATGGTTGACCTTATGCTATGTAGACAAAACACTGATGAAAAAGTAATCAATTTCATCTCTCGTTACTAGTCCTTAGATGCTCAAGCTGATGTCCAAATTCTAAATGCACATCTGCAAAAGATATTTGTTGAGAATTTTCACACCAACCTCCAAGATAAGCTTACAATGATGAAATTCCCTTCCTTCATGCATTTGTGTACAACCTTATGTGAGTATAAAAATTCAGTTTCAAGTCATGAGTCAAAATCCACTTCTAGCCAAATTGACAAAAATGAAAATAACAATCAACACCAAAACAACACACAAAATTTCCACAAACCTAACTAAGGCTTCTTACAGTTTAGTTCACCTCCTTCACCCCAACCACAACCAACTTCACAAGTTCATAATTCAATGGTCACCTCTAAAATAGTCGTGCCTTATCATTATGGTGATCCAAACAGACATTTCACTCCTTTACCTAACACCCTCCATCAGACAATGAATGAACTCATCCAAAAAATGCATGCTTACCCTACCACCTATTCGACCACTTGATCCTAATCAACCCCTACCTCCTACCTTCAAGCCTAATGCTTATTTCCATTTTCATCATCAAAATGGCCATGAAACCAAACATTGCAAGTGTCTTAAACATCTAGTTCAAAACCTCATTGATTCGGGTGAATTGACCATTATGGGTGTTAATGATCAAGGCAATAAGTCCATTGCACCCCCTATAACCAAAATCTCCAAATCTTCACCAACCCTATGCCTAAGCATACTACCTTATTTTTCAAGGCTAGTGAACCATCAAAGCTTGATGTAATGACTATTGATACACACACTGAACAACCTGATACATCTCCTCCTGTTCCCCAAGCTATTCATATGGATAAACTTGATGCTATGATAGACTTTATCTCTCGCAATGGCCAAACCACTCAATCTCTTGATATTACTTTTTCTGCTAAATACATACTACCAAAGCTTCCTGATGGTCCTCTCTACCTAGTTGGTAGAATCTATGATAAACCTACTAATGGGGTATTCATAGATCTCTCTTGTGGTGAGAATGTGATCATAGAAGAATTTCTAGTATTACATGATCTATATCAAGATAACTATAATCCAATGACTACATGGATTAAAACATGTCATGGTTTTGCATGCCCTATGATTAGATCGATCATACTTCCTTTACACATAGGACTTAGGACTTTGGAGGTAATTTTTTCTACTATTCCACAATCTGACCAATTTTGTTTGTAGCTAGGCCTTCCTTGGCTTCACTCAATGAAAGCGGTCCCATCAGTCATTCATAAGTGCTTGAAGTTTCCACATGGAAATGATGTATTCACCATACACCATAGTGGCTTTAATCCTTTGTCTTCCAAAGGTAACTTTTCATTAGAAGCCTTTTTTCCTGAACCCATGGAACCTATCACTCCTCTTAAGGACTTCTTTTACATTGCTTATAAGAAGTTTAAAGCCAAAAATATCGTTGAATTATTTCTTTGTAACACATCTTCATCCACCTCTACTCATCCTATCCTTGATGAAACCATGATTACACCTAAATCTCATATTTGACAATCTCATCTTGATACTTCCCAGCCATTTTCTAAATGACCAAGAGACCAAGAAATAACTCTTTCCTTACTTCCTCATTACAAACAAGTATATAAAGTGAAAGAGAAAGTGGTTGATCCTTCCTCTTTGGTTTCTCCTTCTCTTTCCCTTTTGAAAGTAGAAGAACCAATTTCAACTCAATCCACTCTTACATCTTAACAACTCCAAAATAGAATCAAATAGAACCATGCTGCTTGAGCGCATCGATGTCGTCATTGTCTCCTTTCTCATATAGAAACCAATCATGACAATCAATCTTTACCCTTGACAAAAGATATAGATTTCCATCCTCCCTATCCTGACCGACCACATGAAATCCCAACCCAACAATTGCAACAAAATAAACCCATCCAACCCACACTCTTGATACATCCATCCTTAGAAATCACCCTTTGTCCTCCCATCGTTATTAATCTCGATGATGACAATGAAGATGTGACGATTGCTAACATAGATGAATCAATAAACAATGACTTGAACTCTTTATTTTCATCTACAATGAGCTTAAATGATAAATCCTCTCCGCCAAGTGAAGAACCTAGTATAACTCCTAGTTTGGCACTTGCGATTCCTCCTTTAAACAGTCAGTCACCTTCGCATTCCACTGAACATGATTGGGAGGCAGATGAGTTGATGGATGACTTGCATTTTCCTACTTAGTCTTTTCTTCACATTCATTTTCCTTTTTCTTTTCATGTGTGTATCATGTTCCCCCATATCATTTGTTTGATGTTTCCTTCTCTTTGTACACTTCTATGTGAATCTTTATTCTTCTTGTCGTGTCTTTTACATTTCTCTTTTGTTTTGTGTTTTCCTTTTGGGGTTGACGCAAAGCGTAGAGATTCCCTATGTCTCTTCCATGTTGACCCAAATGGTCCTTGTCTTTTGCATTTTGGTTTTTTGTTTTCCTTTCAAGGATGACGCAAAGTGTAGAGACACCCTAGGTCTCTTCCATGTTGACCCAAAAAGTCCTTGTCTTTTACATTTTGGTTTTGTGTTTTCCTTTTGGGGATGATGCAAAGTGTCGAGATGCCCTATTTCTCTTCCATGTTGAACCAAAACCCCCCCTTTATCTTTTCCTTTTTTTCTTTGTCTTTTCTTGTGTTTTTCCTTTTAGGTATGATGCAAGGAATTTAGATTGAAATTTCTCCTGTCATGTTGACCCAAAAGATTTTTCACTTTTCATTTTTGTCTTTTTCGCTTGTGTTTACCTTTTGGGGATGATGCAAATAATTGATACTACAATGTCTCTTCCATGTTGACTCAAAATGGACTTTCTTTTTCCTTTGTCTTCACTCTCTTTGTGTCATTCTTCCAATTCTATGTGCTTTGGGAGATGATGACAATTCTGAGCTCTTTCATACAAAACAC